>VZRQ01002421.1:3791538-3803641 GCA_013397975.1 Machaerirhynchus nigripectus
CGGGCGGCGGGGCGGTGCCGGCCCGTCCGGGGCTGCGGCAGGGGGGTGCCCGCGGCCCGGAGGTGACCGGGACGGCGGTGGGTGGTGGTGGGGTCTCCGCAGGCTGCGCCTTCGGGGGGCATTTCTATGCCCTGGAGGAGACGTGGCATCCGGACCTGGGGGAGCCCTTCGGGGTGATGCGCTGCGTTATCTGTCACTGCGAGCCGGTGAGTGCCCCCACACACCCCTTTCCCTGGGAGAATCCCCGGGACCCGACTCTGCTGGGGAGGGGGCTGGCAGGGAGGGAGTTCGACCTCTCTGTTAAATGCGCTCCTCTCCTTCCCATGGAAGAGGGAAGCGGGATCCCTTCAGCCAGCCGGACACCTGGATGTCCTCCCCCGCGGCAGGCGGGAGGAGAAGGGAAGGTTTAAAGAATCAGACTTCATTCTTCCTCCCCCTCCTCGGGGTTGGCCTCCGGCCCCCTCCCTCCTTCCCTCCGAGCAGTTCCCCGAGGCCGGGGCTGGCGGGGCCACGCACAGCTGGTCAGGAGCCTGGGGGCCGTGGGGAGGGGGCCCCGGTTTGGCTGCCGTACAGGCGTCTGGGGACTGTGCAAGGTGTCCAGGGGCTCCAGATGGAAAAAGACGAGGGAAGCCAGGCTGTGCCAGGAGGGCTTGACTGGGCACACCTTGGAATGGCCTGGCACTCCTTGGCACGGCTCTCCTGGGGTCTTCTTGCCCCCCCCCCACAGCAGAGGAATCACCGGGGGAAGCCCGTGGGGAAAGTGAACTGCAAGAACATGAAGCAGGACTGCCCCGTGCCTGCCTGTCCCCGGGCCACACTGCTGCCTGGGCACTGCTGCCACACCTGCCCCAAAGGTGAGGGGAGGGTGTGTTTCCCTGCAGGGAACCTCTATGGCCCCCAGCATCCCCCGCTGGTCTGGGAAAGGGGGCATTGCACACCCCTCTGAGAAGGGCTCGTCAATTTGTTATGAAAGTCACCAGTGCCCATGATACGATGGGCAGGGGGAAGCCCTGATGGGAACAGCCTGAAAGGAGTGCAGGGAAGGCACACAGGGCTAAATGCCCTGCCTGTCCTTGTGCCTGTGCACAGCATGCCCCAGCTAAGAACCCTATAGTGATTCACAGGGCACATGTCAGTCTGTCTCGAGAGGGGGGATGTTTTATTATCCCCCACCCCGAGATCTTGGGCACAAGCAGCCTGGTGTGATGGTCTCCTCCTGTGTCCACCCCATGCCAACCTTGCCAGGCCCCCCAGAGAAGAGCCCTGCACCCCGCTTTGACACCTTCGAGTACTTCCAGGACAAGGAGGATGACTTGGACAAGCCCTACAATGACCGCTCCTACCTCAGCTCTGAGGGCCTGGCTCGCGACGATGCTCGCACAGGTGAGCCACCCGTCCAGGCAGCAGCAGTGTGGGGCACCCCCCATGCTCTCCCTCATCAGCAGCATCCCCTCCCTAGAGTTCGTGGCCTTGCTGACAAGTGGCCCAGAGCCACGGCACCCCACATCCAGCGCGGTGGCCAAGGCTCGCTTCACCCTGCTGCGCTCCTCCCTGCTCTTCTCCATCAGTTATGAGCGGTGAGTCCTGCCCCCCTGTCCAGCCTGGCACAGCAGGCACCTCTCTGAAAAAGGGGGGGATGCAACAGTGCTTGTGCCTCGGTTTCCCTTCTGATATCCCCCCACGGTGCCACAGCCTTGCACTGACAGAGTGAGAGATTTGGGGAAGGGGGGGCAATGTGCTGGGCTCCAGCTTGGGTCAGCGGTCAGAATTTTGCCACACCCACGGTGTCGGCCCAGCCTCACCCATTTGCCTCCAGGTCTGGACTGGGAACAAACGGGAACGGTTCCAGGGCTCCCGTGGGTGCAGCTGGCATAACTGCTGTGCCACCCTGCAGGCTCTGCCGGTGGGCAGTGCCTTGGCACTGCTGCCAGAGTTCCCCATCCTTGCCGTGCCCTCCCCGGATGCCTGCCACCAGCAGAACCTCTCCTCTCCCTCCCTCCTTCCCGCTCCAGTTTCTTCTGCTCTTCCTCGCTTCCAGGCCCCTTTGCATAGTAAAGTGGTGACTAATTTCCAGTTCTGACAGGGGGAGCCAAGCGGAGCCGAAAATGCTCCTTATTTACAGCCTGAACAGCCAGCTCCCAGCAGGTCCTGCCACAGCGCCTTTCCCGGCAGAGACCCCCATCCTGCTTTGTGCCAGTTAGACACCGCTCCAGGATAGGGGAGCCCAGAGAACCCGTGCCAGGCTGGCACTTGGCAGGGACAGCAGTGTTGGGCTAGTCCTGGAATGGGCGGGCAGAGCCTGGCGCTTGGCAACCCAGGGGAACGTCATCCTTCTCCTGCCCACCCCAAAGCCCCGGTGACCCCCCGTGTGCCCTCCCCGACACACCCCTGTGCCTGATGCTGAGTGAGGGAGGTGCCGGGGGAGGGGGAGGGCAGGCACGCGGCCCTTGCTCACCCCTCGGATGCTCGCAGGCTGGGGCGGCCGAGCCGGGTGCGTTTCAGTGACCCCGAGGGTAACGTGCTGTTTGAACACCCCGTGCAGAAGAGCGCTGCCCCCGAGGACGGCATGGTGAGAGGGGCTGGGAGAGCAGGGGGCACGGTGCCCCTTCCGACCCTGCCGGGTGTGCGGTGCCCCCCCAGCCATCGCTCAGCCCTCCCATCCATCACCCACAGCTCTGCGGGATGTGGAGGACGGTATCCAAAGCCAACGTCCAGCTGCTGCGCGGGGAACAACTCCGTGTGTCCCTCATCACCCGGGCACAGCCCTCTGGAGAGGTCCACGGGCACATCCTCAAGCACCGAGCACTCTTCGCAGGTAAATCCAGCTCCCGCATGCACACCCAGTGGGTGCCCACCAGAATGTCCCTCATGCCCCTGTCCCTTCACAGAGACGTTCGGTGCCATCCTGACCTCGTTGGACCCCTTGCACTTGGGTGCTGGGGGCATGGCCATGCTGACACTGAGCGACACCGAGAACAACCTGCACTTCATCCTCATGGCCCGGGGACTACTGGAGCCTGGAGCGAGGGGTGAGAGTGGGCAGGGAAGGGGAGGGAGGCACTGCCCAGACGGGGCTGCATAGAGCTGAGGGGGTGCATGGCATGTCTGCGGCTCAGGATAAATGAGTCAGCATCTGTGGGGTCAGGATGGCTGCCTGGGCTGGGTGTGGGGCTCAGGGTGGGTATGGGGGCTGTGTGTAGGCTGGTGTGGAGGGTGAGTTGTGCATACAGTGTATGTTGTGTGATGTGGGGTGTGCATGGTGGGGAGGGGATGGTGTGCACCTGTGCAGGGGAGCTGGGGGTGCTGCAGAGCATATGGGGTGTGAGGGTCGTTGTGCAAGAAGGATAGGTTTGTGATGTGGGTGTGCATGCATTTAGGGGGTGCTGGAGGGAATGGTGAGGGTCCAGACACACAGGGGCAGGCAGCCAGCAAGAAAGTGCCAAGGGTTTGGAGGCAGTAGCACAGAGGGGTGGGTTTCACAGGGGTTGCAGACCCCTGTTCCAGTGGGTCCACTCCCCTCTGCCATGTCCAGAATCCCCCTGGGTCCCGCTGAGGGTCCGCATCCTGCACCAAGGCCAGACGCTACGGGAGGTCCTTGCCAACATCACAGTGGAGGTAAAGCCTTCTGTTCCTCCACGTGCCCCGGCAGCCATGGTGCCCAGAGCACCAGGGCTGATCCATGGCACTCTATCCCCGCGCCAGGACCCCGACTTTGCGGAGGTGCTGAGTGATCTATCTGCCCAGGAGCTGCAGTTGCTGGTGCAGGGGCAGCTCCGCATCGTGGCTGAGACGGAGGGCCGGCACGCGCGGCAGCTGGCCGGCACCATCACCACCCGCCGCAGCTGTGACAGTGAGCACAGGGCAGGCACCCTGGGGTGCAGGGGGGTTGCTGTGCTCACCTCCATGCCAATCTCACCCGCCCCTGTGCCTCTCTTCCCGGGCTGAAGCCATCCAGAGCGTGCTGTGCGGAGCGGACGCTTTGCTGCCGACCAAGACCGGGGCTGTGGGCTCAGCCAAACTGGCACTGCATGAGAATGGCACCCTGGAGTACCAGGTAAGCGATGGGCACTCATTTCCCTCTCGAGGGTCCCAGGGGTATCTGCCACCCTGTCACTGCCCCTTGGCACCCTGCCTGCAGGTGCAGGTGGTGGGCACTGCCAGTGAGGTCGTGGGCATCACACTGGAGACCAAACCCCGGCGGAAAAGCAAGAGGAACATCCTGTTTGACATGACACCCAGCTACAAGGATGGGCTGGTGAGCGCTAGTTGATGCTGGGAGGGGTGGCACAGGGACTTTGGGTGAGTCCCTGTCCCAACCTGCATGATCTCCCGCCGGTGGCAGGCCTGGGGTGCCTGGCAGAGCCCCAGCGCCCGCGATGCCCACATGCTTCTACAAAATGAGCTCTTCCTCAACGTGGCCACCAAGGACTGGGCCGAGGGTGAGCTGCGAGGCCAAATCATCTCCCTGCCCTACAGTGGGCTGCTCGCCCGCTACACAGGTACCAGGGACATGTGGGGTGGTAATGGGGGGCAGTGGGGCAGCCCTCCAACACACCACCCACCCCTTCCCATGGTCCCTGTCTGTGTGCAGAGATGCCCGTGGCGTTGGCAGGGCAGCTGGTGTCCCCCCCAGTGCTCAGCAGCGCTGGGGGGCACGCCTGGCTCTCGCTGGATGAGCACTGCCACCTGCACTATGAGATCTCAGTGGCGGGGCTGGGACGCCCAAGCGACGGCACTGTCAGTGCCCACATCCATGGGGTGGCCGAGCTGGGGGAGATGAGCACCCGCCCCCACCAGCACAAGCGCCTGCTCAAGGGTTTCTACAGCACTGAGGTGAGGTGGGCATCCGGTCAGGGCACCCCACAGCAGAGGCTGGGCCAGACCTTATCCCCACCTGGTGCTCCTCTTGCCACGACAGGCTCAGGGGGTGGTGAAGGACCTGGATGCCGACCTGTTGCAGCACCTGGCCCAAGGCACTGCTTTCCTGCAAGTCAGCACCAAAGCACACCCCAATGGGGAGATGCGGGGACGGGTAGGTCCTCATCAGGCCGGGGCACCCCTACCCATCCCCACTGCTGCCTGGGGCTGGGTGGCACTGCCCTGGAGCAGGGTGGAAGGGCACAGGATCACTCTGTTACAAGGTCCCAGCAGTACAGTGCAAGGTGTTCTGTGGTCATGGGTGGTTCCTTCACCAGCCCTGACCATGGAGAGCAGCCAGGCATCGGCATGGGAGGTGACCTCCTGCTCATTGCCCCCTCCAGGTGCACATTCCCAACCAGTGCCATGCAGGAAGGACCCGCCTGGCCCCTGGGGAGTCACTGGGGCAGGCTGAGCTCTCCGAGAGCACCAAGACCAGGGACCTGGAGCAGCTGAAGAAGGACCCCAATTCCTGCTTCTTTGAGGGTCAGCACCGGGCCCACGGCACCCGCTGGGCACCCAACTATGACAAGAAATGCTCCATCTGCAGCTGCCAGGTACGAGCCAGGGGTTGTGCTGGAGGGGCAGCACCCATCAGTAATGCCCCTCTCTAATGGACCCCATCCCTGCTGTCCCCAGAAGCGCACAGTGATCTGCGACCCCATCTTGTGCCAGCCCCTCAACTGTACCCACCAGGTGCACCCCGAAGAGCTGTGCTGCCCCATCTGTGAAGGTGCCTGGGGGATGGGCTGGGGGGTTCCTTGTGAAAACAAGGTGGGGGTCCCTCCTGGAGACTTGGCTGCTGGCACCGTGTGCACCCCCTCATGGCCTTCCTCTTCCTTGTAGAGAAGAAGACAGAGCAGGAAGAGCTGAAGCTGGAGCGGGCACGGGACAGTAGCGAGGGTAAAGTCCTTGTGGGCATGGGCTGAGGGGGCAGCTCTGCAAAGGCTGAGTCACAAGGGCTGTGACTTCCTCTTCTTCTTCCTCTCCCAGGCTGCTACTTTGACGGCGATAAGACATGGCGAGGCTCTGGCACTCGCTGGCACCCTGTCGTGCCCCCCTTCGGCCTCATCAAATGTGCCATTTGTACCTGCAAGGTGGGTGCAGGTTCCAGACTTGCCCCCCGACCTGGTCTGGCACCTATGGGAGCTCTCAGTTACCAGGCACTGTAGCTGAGGCTCGAACCAAGGCATGGGGTGCTGACTGCCCTGTGCCTCCAATGAGCCCCGTGCCCTCCCTGCAGGGCACCACAGGTGAAGTGCACTGCGAGAAGGTGCAGTGCCCGCGGCTCACATGTGCCAACCCCGTGCGTGCCAGCCCCTCTGACTGCTGCAAGCAGTGCCCAGGTACCTGCACCCCTCTCCTGCCCTCCGTTCTCCCTGCACAGCTCCCGTGTGCCCCCACTGGCAAGGCCACAGGCTGCCCTGCCACAGGGCATCCTCCCAGTGCCCTTTCCTGCAGCCCCGGAGAAGAGTGCCCTGGAGCTGGCTGACTCCATGCAGGCGGATGCGCCGCGGGCATGCCGCTTCGGGCGCCGCTGGTATCTCAACAACGAGAGCTGGCATCCCTCTGTGCCCCCTTTTGGAGAAATGAAATGTATCCTGTGCTGGTGTGTGGTGAGTGTGCCAGCCTGGGGCAGCACCAGGGGAGGGGAAGGTGCCACTGTGCCAGTCCCCTGGGCTTTGAGAATGGGTGGGAGAGCAGCACCCCGGACACCCATTGCACCCTGAGGAGATGCTGCCCCCCAGCCCTGGTGCTCAGCCCCTTTTTCTGCTTCCCAGTCGGGGGAGACGCACTGCCAGCGCCAGGAGTGCCCCCCATCCGCCTGCGCTAGCCCTGCCACGAGGGACAACCCCTGCTGTGCCAAGTGCCGTGGTGAGTGCAGTGCTCACACGTGGGTACCACTGCCCAAACGATCTGTGGCAGCCCCTGCCCCTCCCGGTCTCCTCGGTGCTGAGCCAGGGCTGGCACAACCACCCCAAGTGCCCTCCTGGCACCCACTGTGCCCATCTCTCAGCCCCGCTCTCCCTCCCCAGCCCTGGATGCCCCCTCAGATGCGCAGGAAAAGGTCCACGATGCCAAGGTGGAGTCACGGAGCCACTGAGCAGTGACTGCTGCCTGGAGCGGGGCAAGCACACGGTGCCGCTGGGTGGCATGGGGGGGCCCCACTACCTATTGCCCCTGCCCGTGCAGGGCGGGGGGCACAGAGGAGCACAGCGGGATGCACACGGCCAGGCCCCCAGCCTGGGCACCCCATCTCAGCACGACTGCAATGCCAGGACTGCCCTACACGCTCATGCCAGTGGGCAGAGGCCAGGCACACAGAGGTTGGGGCACCTGCTGCCCTGCCCCTCCAAGCCCCCCTGGCTGGCAGGCAGCGTGCCCATGTTGTACATAGTGTAAAGTCCCTCTGGCCCCTGTTTGCTGCACCCACCCTGTCTCGGCCGGGTTTCTCACATAATTTATGGTGCCAGTGGACGGGGGTCAAGATGTATTTATTAAAACCAGAGCTATTGCCCACCTGGCTCCTGCCTCTTCCTAGCAGCAGCAGACACAGGGCCGTGCCCCTGCATCCCATGCTGGGCTCCAGGGGAACTAGCACGCCCTGGCATTGCTGGGGTTGGGAATGTGTGTTTGGGGGTATGGGGTGTGGAAGCCAGCGCCAGGACGAGGACCCCGCTATGGGCTGTGGGGCAGCACTGGAGAGGACCAGAGCAGTGTACAGTGCCCACTGCTGGAGCCATGATGCCAACCTCTGCCCACAATGGAGGCTACCAACTCGGTGCTTGGCAAGGGACAGGAGGCACAGGGACAGCAGGGCTCTGTTTCCCACTCCTCCGTGGTGGCACAAAGAGCCCAGCCTGGGGCCCCAAGCCAGCTGCCGCCCATGGAGGCCCTGTCCTGCAGCATCCACAGCCAGCTGTGTGTCCAGGGCTGGGCACACACACCCATGGTGGGGCAGGGCAGACCCCGTGCATGCTCTGAGGCAGTGCAGCCACCTGCCCTTCAGTCCCTAATGTGGAGGACTGAGGGATCTCTGGGGCCATTTGTACTACGCTGGTATACATTGAGATGACTGGGACAGAGCTATACTGGGCTGTATTGGAACACTGCCAGAGCTGTAGGGAAAGTAACACTGGGCTCTACTGTGACAGCAGTAAGGCATAGTGGCACAACCACAGCACTCTAGGGGGACAATGTTAGCCTACTGGGGCTGCACCCAAGGTGACACTAGGCTAGACTGGAGTAGTGGTACAGCAATAGAAGAATGGCACTGGGGCACACTGGGCTAGGACAGAGCCTGGGTGTCCTGTCTTTCGTACACCCACAGGCACCTGTGCCAGCAGGGTGGCATCACCTGCGGTGGCCTTGCAGTGTGCTGGTGGCCCACAGCCAGGCACGCTGGTGGCAGTGAGCAGAGCATGTGTCCTGGCACAGGGCTTCCCCTCCGGATGAACATCCCTGCTGCCACGGGGCAGTGCCAGGAGCTGACGAGCAAGGAGGGAGCTCCGTGCCTGGGGATACAATGAGCGGGCAACCCATTTTGTCACCTCCCTGCCTCAAACCGGTTCATGTCGGGCAATGAACCCTCCCGACTGGCACAGGACATATCCCAGCCCCCAGTCCAGCCATCATCACCCACCCTTGGGGGTGCCGACGTCAAACCAGAGGGTTGGCACCTGGGCAGTAAGAACTAGCCCGTTCCTGATCCCGCAGCACCAGCCCAGCAGTGCCACAGTTCTGCCGTTCGCTGCACCCAGTTCTTGCCACAAAGGTGCCATCCTGTTCCCCGGGGAGGAGGGTGAGCGTGGCCCTGCCAGCTGCCCCGGTAGCCCCTGAGCCCGTGGCGGTGGTGAGACAGAGGTGCCGGCAGCCAGCCTGCCATGCTGGAGCACCTTGCCCAAGGATTGCCAAGCTCTACCCGTGTGCCTCTCTGGAGAGGACTGAGCCTCTACCGCCCAGCGAGTTCAGCAACGAAGAGTGGAGCCCATCTCTCTCCCTGGGGGCTGACAGTCCCGGGACACTGAGCAGCATCACGGTAAGGATGAGCTCCCTGTCAGCTTTGGGGTGGTGAGTCCCCAGAGTGCCACGGTGCCCTGCCTTCCTTGGGCATTGACAGGTACCCCCGTGCCCTTCATGACAACACAGACCCCAGGCACTCTGCCCGCACCGATCTGTCCCCCAGCCAGGCATGGCCATGAGCCTGGGGGGTGACCGTCTGCAGAGCCCCAGCACGGTCCTCCCACATCTCACCGCGGAGAACCCACGGGGAAGCAGCGCCCGCCCCCACGCCAGCCCCTTGTACCTGTGGGAAGAGGGAGCAACGTGTCCCGGGGGAAGTTGGCCCGTGGTCACCCTATGCCAGCTTTTACCCTCACCTGCACCCACTGGTTGCCCACGGGTGCGATTCTGGGCAAAGGCCACGGCGGACGGGGCCCCGCCATGGGACAGATTTTCCGGCCGGGCTCCCCTTTACCCAGCCGGGCGCTGGGTGCCCGGCGCTGCCGGTGCCGGTACCGGGCGCCGCCGGTGCCGGGCGCTGGAGNGGCGCGGAGCGGAGCGGCGGCAGCGGCGGCACCATGGCCTCCGAGAGCGAGGCGCAGCGGGCGCTGCAGTATGAGCAGACCTTGGTGAGTACTGGGGGCACCGGGCGGGCACCGGGCACCGGGTGGGACAGGACGAGATGGGGTGCGATGGAGCACCCGGGGGCTTGGGGGGTCTGGGGGTGCTACCCCGCTCAGGGCGGCAGAACTCCGCGGTTCCCTGTTTGGGGTGGTGTGTCCCGTTTGGGGTGTCACCCCCAGACCCCCTGGCTGTGGGGGAGCCCTGCTGAGCCCCCTCCCCCAGGGCAGGACTTCTGCACACACCTCGCCACCCCCTGCCAACACCCTTCATCACTGGGAAGTGATGCCCTGCCAGACACGCCAGCCGGGCACGCTCCTCTCCCCCGCACGGCATGTCCCCGGCTCTCTGCCCCCGAGATAACGTATCTCCCCCGCCCGCAACCTTAGCCCCATGTTTACAAGTACTTTTCCTCCGAGGCCTCCCCACTGGCACCAGGCTGTCCCGTTGTCCTGGGGTGTCCTCCTTCCCTGCTGTGTCCCCAGTCACTCCACTGCTCTCTACTGCCCACAGCCCTCAGACATCACGGGCAAAGGTGCTTTTCCCCGGCCTCCATTTGGGATGGTGCCCAAGGCGGACGGTACTTTGCCCTGGCAAAGGCATTCGGACAGGCAGGGCCAGGGAGGTGTGCAGGGAAGCAGGGACTGCGTGGCCACAGAGTTGTCGTGCCCACGGCTACCCAAGAGAGTCTGAGCAGGTTGCTGTGCGCGGGGCGGGCCCTGCTGAGCCTTACCCACCCCTCATGGGCGCACGGGGCAGCGTCAGGGCACCGCCGCTCTGTATATCCTCTGCATTGCCTTTCCCAGCACCCAAACCCTTCTTCTGGTGGTGCCCCTCAGTGCTCACCCCAAGCCGCCTCTGCCCCGCCGCTGTCAGGTGGCTGCAGGACACCAGTTGGCCACGGAAGCCCCGGCTGTGCTCCACGACCTTATTGACCCCACGGTCCTTCCCGGCAGGGCTGAGTCAGGGAGCAGTCGAGGGCAGGAACAGGGGCGAGCTGTGGTGGTGCCTCTCCCCGCCGCCAGCTCTGGACGGCCCCCCTGGGCGCCCTGGTCACGGTGGCTGAGCAGAGAGGCCATCCCAGCCGGGCACCAAGGGGCGGAGGAGCCTGCGGGCAGCGCGTGAGGGGAGAGGCACACTGGGCTGGCATCAGGGCAGCCGTGCCCAGCACCAGCAGACTTTGCCCTCCTTTTCTTTGGGCAGGGTAGCACCCATGCCCTGAGTGCTCTGTGGTGCCCATCCCCAAGGCCTCTGGGCTCAGTGAGGCTCACGAAAGAGCCTGGGGCTCGTGGGTGAGGCTGGGTGCGGGCTCCTGTCCCATAGCCTCACACCTGTGTTTTGGGAGCTGCCTGGGCACGTGCCGGGCAGGAGGAGTGCCCAGCCCTCCCCAGTGCATCTGAGCCACCACCAGCTCCTGCCAGCACCTGCCAGGAGGGTCAGGATCCAGCTGGAGCCTGGCATGGGCTGGTCTGAGCTGGACAGCCTGGAGATAGCTCTTGCTGCTTGTGCCCACAGCGAAGCCATCCCAGCCAGGCTGCAGGGTTGTGCCCAGCCATGCCCAAAGGTCTCTGTCCCTACCACACACCCTTCCCCTCCCCAGATTTCACCAGCCCTGGGATGCCATGGCTCTTAGGGCCCCAGATCTGAAGGTCTCCCCATGTATCCCACCCTGGGGTCCCCATGCTGGACAGGTGTCTGTGGGAACCCCTGGTGTGCCGAGGGTTCCAGGGTGCACATCAGCCCCAGTGACCCCACATGCCAGGCTGTCATGGCAGGGAGCAAAAGGCCCCGTGTTGGGGGGATTAAGCTTGACAAACTGCCCTTGTTCATTGCAGAGCTGCTCAGGGTGATTAGAGCCCGGCTAAGACGGGCAGCGTGACACACACCCCCTGGCCTCTGCCTGCCCTCTGCCAGCCCAGAGGACCCCCCACCCCTTGCTTGTAAATATCTCCCCTAGGGGAAATGTGGGGAGAAAGGTTGGCTGACATCGGCCGTGAGGAGGTGGGCACCACTGCCAAGCAAGCTCAGTGCTATGGGACAGGCTGGCACGGGGACACCGGCAGCACCAGATGCCAGTGCCCGCCCCAAGCGCAGCATCGCCCGGGCACAGCAGGCACCATGGGCTGGCAGTGCCCAAGGGGCTGTGGCACAGCCAGTGCCTGCAGCACAGGAGCCCAGGACCAACACAGCGGCTTTGGCCCGTGCCCGTGTCCCCGAGTGCCCCCCGCCAGCCCCCCCTGTGCCCGCTCCCTGCCTGCCCGGCACTGTGATTGTTCAGCTGCTTCACGGCAGAGGCCGGAGTCCCGGGGCTGTTTGTGTTTCAAAAGGCCTTTGTGGAAAAATAACCCAAGCGGAGGAGGAGGAGGAGGAGGAAGGAGAGAGCCCACCACCGGCCCTCACAGCCATGCCAGGGCTGTGGGCACAGTAGCTGTGGCTGCTCAGCACTGGGCACCCATGGGGGTCCTATGTCCTGCCTGTGGGGCTGTGGCGTGGGGCAGAGGGGTGGCATGGGGTGGGCATGGGGTGGCAGCAGGGTGGCACAGCCCCTTTGCTTGCATCCCTG
>VZRQ01002422.1:3366-136851 GCA_013397975.1 Machaerirhynchus nigripectus
CGGGCCCAGAGCGCTCCGTGGGCTCTGCCCGGGATTGTGTGTTCCCGAGGCAGGACTCTCGCGGAAGTTAGGGCTCAGAGGTAGTGTGGCCCGGCTACAGCTTGGTTGCTTCAGTTGCAGTGTTGATGGTGGGGGAAGCTTTTGCTTTCCATAGTCCTCAGATGTTGGGGAGACTTTGCTGTGGAACAGCAGGGTCTCGGCTCTGACAGGTTCCGCCAGCGCTGCAGTTACTCCGACACAAAACCTGAGAAAGGGAGAGATGAATGATGCTCCTAAAGTGAGAGGCCTGACCTAAGGAGTTCTCTATCAGAAGACATAGTGCATAGTGCAACTTAGGTGTTCTAGACTTCAGACACCTTTGCTTTGGACCCAGACTGGTCTGTTTCTGCCAGTTATGTGCTTTGCCTTGTCATTCAAAGCAGTGATGTTTATACAGAGATTAGTTTAAGCTCATTTAACTTGTTGCTGTCACAGACCTGCCCTTTAAAGAAGTTCCGGTTGTGTTTTGCTCAGATGCCAAATTTCCTTGTATGACTGCATTGTTTAAGGAACTTCACTGATTAAGAAATAACCAGTTTACTGTGCAGTTCTGCAAGTGTCACCATGAATTAAATGGGTAGGACTGACATGTAGGAGGGTGGAAGCATAGCAATCCTGATACAATCCTTATTAAATAAACATATACAGTGATGCGTTTGTTGGTCCTTCCTCCTTGTCCTCAATTCTTTGGTCTCCTGATTGGCTTTGTCTGTAACTCAATAATCCTAGCAAATACTTAGACTGTACTAAGCCCTGGCAATAGAAAAACTATGCCGTTAATAATATTGTTCAATCAAAAGGTGCAGTATGAGTTCCTGTCTTAATAAACACCAGAGGTCTTTGTGTGAGAGTGGTTTTACCTTTACTTTTACTGATTTTATCATCTCAGTGGTCCAAATAGGACACGTAAAGGCACAGGAAATCTGGTTTTATTATTTTGCTTCTCTCCATAGTAATTGAGTATGAGCTTAATATTGGTTTCTATTCTGTTGCAAATTTGGACAACAACATTCTAAAATAACTGTTTCAGTATTCAGAGGCTGTTGTTAAGCATTTTATCTCTGGTAGAGTATTCTAGTATCTCTGATCCTTGACAACGTATCTAGAGGAAGAAAAAATAATCAGAAGTACACTAAATTCAAAGATGTGACTTGAGGTGAGTGCTACCATTTTTTTTTTTTGAGTGCAGTATTTAAACATCTTTGTAAAATCTAGTTTGACTTACACAGAGCTTCCATGGCTGGCTGTTGCACCTGGGAGCGTTGAGATCATGTTCATGGAAATGCAGAGGTGTGTCCAGCTGAACTCTTAGAAAATGAAGAAAACCCACCAGATTTCTGTGAGAAGTTTTTAGTGATTTTGCAAGAAGCACTCCAGGAACTCTGTAGTAGTGGTTGAGATAGGATTTAGTACTAATTGGTGCTTTCAGTCCTCTCCCTCATCAACTTCCCTTTACCAGTCTGTACTTGTTAGTCGTTTATATTTGTGTTTTGCAATAAGCAAGAGCATTCTTCGGGTAATGTCTGATTCAGTTCAAGTCCTTCCTTATTCCACTGGCTTATATGATGTGTTTTATTAGTAACATATTTGGGGAAAGAAAAAAATAGTCTGTCATCTTGCCTTCAGGCTTAAACTGATGCATTAGATCTGGTTGTATTTCTGCGCTTGTAGTTCTCATTATTGTAATATGAAGAAATCTGCTTAAAACTCCCCGTTATGTCTGCAGTGAGATAGAGTAATAGGCAAATTATTACTTAGAGTTGTGATGGGATGATACTAACCCTGAAAGGCACTGGTGTCCCTGGGGTCTCCCATGTGTTAGTTCACTTTTTGGTGTATGTTGGTGCAAGTGTCACACCATAAGTAGCTCAGGATCTAATCATGATCCAAGTTAAGGCTAGCTGTCTCTCTTTTTGTGGCTTAGTTTCAACCCAGGTAAGTTCTTTATTTATTTGGGTGGGGTTGCTTTGCCTTACAGGTCTTGGTATGTAATTCGTAGTTGCTACAGAGTTTTTGTGGCTTTAATGTTTTTCCTTTTAACTCTGCCTTTGAAAGACTTCAAGTTTGTTTGTTGTTTGTTTGCTTGGGTCTAGTGTTTCTTGATGTTTAATACCATCTTTCCACCTTTAAATTATTTTAAAGCAAATGGTTCATCTGTTTGTGGCCTGTCAGTGTCCTATCTATGGGTGGTGGGGGTGTGTGTGCCCCAATTTTCTTTATGTTGTAGTTTGGTTGTATTAATCTTTCATTCCTACGTTTCGTATTTTTCTTTCTGTTTTCAGCTGTTTTCAGCAAAGCCTGTATTATTTGGGGATAGGTGAGTGAGTGGTACTAAAAAGATAAGCAGTCAATTGGTTGTTGGGAGTATGTTGATCAAATGACAGCGTTTCCAAAGAAGAAATTCTCAAGTCCCAGTGATTTTTAAATATTGTCTTTCTGTTGGTTACTGGAAATAAATTATTTGTGATGCTTGGTTTCACAGTGCTGCATAAAAAGCTGTAGTTTAATATAGTACAGGGTTAGACACAGAGTTGGATGGTTTTTGGGTGCAAACAATTCAAGTGTAAGTGCCTTTAATGTTCTGCAAGTACCTGATGATTTTGTGCAGAAGTGAAGACGACCTCCTGATGAAAGGGTTCTAAATGATGAGTATAAACATCATAGAAGTTAAAAAGATCACCTCCAATCTTGGCTTTTTAATATGGTCATTTCATTGTACTGCGCTGTCTATAAGTATGTTTCTGTATTTTTTTTACGAACCTTTTTTAATGAACCTCCAGGTTTTAGCATATCCTACTGCTCTACTGAAAATACTAAGTCCCAGTCTATATCATATAACTCAGAGTATGCATTGAGTCTGAAAAGGAAATTAGTTTGGTTATGTTTTCTGATTTTAGATGACTGTTAGTTCAGTTTTCAAACAGAAATTCAGAGTTCTTCTAAACTGATAACTTGATCCAATGATTGGATAAATCAGCCTATTTAGTAAGTCTTACTAATGTGTAATCCACTTCACGGTAAAAGCCTTGTTTGAAATATGTAAACCTAAAATATTTACTTAGTCACACTTTTTAAATTTATAATTTCAAGTTTTATCAGAAAAGTCATAAATATCCATCTCATCAAATTTTCTGTCAGGGAGTCAAGTAACATATATAAATTACTAACTTGGCACAAGAAATGCAGTTACGTCTTCATCCAAGTCAGAAGTAAAAAATACCTTGATGGCTTCTTCTTTTTTTTCTTTTTTTTCTTTTTTTTTTTTTTTTCCCAGGAGCACGAATTAATCCATAGAATTTGGGAGTTTGTGGTTTCTACCTGAGAGTCAAAGTTGTATTTCATACCGTTTGGTGCTATGTGTGTATGGTAATATTCTCTATTCCTAACACTTTAAGAAAGCATCAGAAATATTTAGAACTGCTTAGAGAACTAAGTTGCAGTGTCTTTCAGATTATGGGGAAATAGCTGGAACTTTTTGCTGTCCCAAGTTTTCGAATAAGATTCCATAGTCTAATATTCTGTAAGTACACTTCATTTAACCTTCAACAGTCTTCTAAGCAAAATGTTTTTGATCACATATATATTCCTCTTGCTGACGAATGTAGTCAATCTACAGCAAAGACATCTATGTTTGTCCACTGACTTAGGAGGCCAGGCAACTACAAAGCATTAGGGAAGGAAGAAGGGGTTGGTATAAAGTGGGTGAGTCTACATTCTTGGAGCTGCTTTCCTTATTGTTGCAGTGTGACCAGTCATACTAATAAGCCTTCACGGAAATGAGTGGTGTATTCTAATCTCCAAGTTTCTCGACTGTCCATGTAAAAGTGCTGCTCTGAAGACAGAATAATTTCCTTTCCATGTGTGAAAGCAGCCACGTTCAGCAATGGGTGATGGAGATTAAAAGGCCAGGGGAGGAAGAGAATCCTGGCCATCATCTGAGAGGTTAAAATGAGAGTTTACTGCTTGTTGCTGCATTGCTTCCACATCATTGTAGAAACATGTTGTAGGTTTGGGGTTGGTTTTTTTTTTTTAATTGAGGTGGTTTTCCTTTCTGTATGTTCCTGTTTGGTTTATGCTTATTCTCCAGCTGTGAGCTGCTGTAGCTACAGGGTTCGGAAACACTTTCTGCCCAGAGTCCACTGCACTGTTGAAATTCTGATTTTGAAACTTATTTAAGGGAGGGTGGTAGAAGGTATGGAAGACTGAGCGTTGCTTTCAGTATCAACCACTTGTACAAACTCTCCTAACTTCTGGTCATACTGGCCTTCCTCTAGTCCAGATGGAGCTGCTTTGACATTGCTATGTGCTGGTTCCACAGAATTTTCCCTCTTCTATACTCATCACTGTCTGCCACAGATTTGAGTGACGTAGTTGCTGATCAGGTAGGGTTGTTTTGCTTGCGTTATTTGAGTGAGGCATGAGATCTGTGGCAAAGATTACGAATATACAGGTAAATTCTGTGCTTTTTAGGGTGGCATAAATAACATACAATTTGCATTGCTTTATCTAGTTCGGGATAGAAAGAGGATGGCAGGACAGCAGAGGCCCAGCTGTAAATAGGGCATTTGACAGACCATGCACTAACCTGGCATCCTGGTCAGGGAAATTGGCAGAGAGGATTCTCATCCCTCCTGCTTCGATGCAGATGCACTTTTACTGACTCTTCGTTAATTCTCTTCCAAAGCAGGTAGAATACTAAATGGTTGTCAACAAAAAAATTTGTGCCTGTGAGGCAGTTAAATAATTCAGCACATGCAAATAACTCACGTTAGCCTGCAATGAACTTCAGTCAGTGAATATCACTGAAGTGTTTTGCTAAAAGCTGCACCTAAATTTAGTTCATGAGTAAGCCTGTTGTTTACTTCTATGCAGCTGATGAAAACTCCCCAAGAACTGTTCTCTTATTGGCAGCCTAAGCAGCATATCCTGGTGTGTGTCCTCAGCTAAACTCCCTCGTACAGGTCAGCTCTGCCCCACATAGCTTTTTGGCTTTGTTTACAGCTGTAAACAAAGCTCTTGACTGTGTGGCAGTTGATGGGTGTTTCTGAACAGACCATCAGTTTCTTAATCTGATGACAGCCAAATCCAAACCCTGCTGTATTATGTCTTTTGAATTAAATGGGAGTATGGGCCAGAGGGAAAACTAAATGACCTGTGGAATTCAACTTTATTCCTACCTTTTGGTCTCTTTGAGAAACTGGAAGAGAGCAAGATTTGGGGTGAATTGATTATGTGAGAGTAGAGACCCAAACTCCAGTTGCACTCATGCAGTTCTGATTCGTTCTTGGAGCTCAGTCCATCCTGCGCACTGAACAGGGCAGAGACCCTGTGGAAAATACAGCCTGTGTTACACATAGTTAGACTGTCATTATGCATGTGTGCTGGTTAAATTTGTTTCGTTTCCTAACTTTGTATGGTTCCTTCCATTAATTTGTTTCATCAAAAATAAATTCCACTCCTTTCCTGACCTTGTCAAAAACACTGGCTCTAGTAATAATAACTATAATACAGTTATTCTGAAACCAGGACATTTTTCTCTTGATGTAGTGTCTTTAATTGGAAAAAATCTGGTACTGGTGACTTGCCATTCACTGTTTCTGCGCAGTATTGCATTGGGAGCCAAAGTTTGGGTTGATCTCAATACCAAGTATACAGTTAGGATTTGTAGGCTGATTTGTTTCGAGTGTATTAAGCAAGTCTTAATTATGAAAGTAAAATTTCAAGACCAGATTAATACTTTTTTTCATATGCTTGAATATGTAAACAGTGGAGTTTGTAGAAGTGCTTGTTACTGGCTTATAATTGTTCCTGTTGAAGCTGGACACTTTGGGGAGAACTGGGTACTGAATAATTTCAGAAATCCCACCAACTAAGCAACAGTAAGCTGCTTCCATTCTAGTGTGTGTTAAAACCTCCGTGTCTAAGTGACTTTGCATTTAGATGCTAAAGTGAGGCTGAATTTACGATAGCCTGCAGTACAGTTGACATAATGCTAAATGTGTTACAGGCACTGCAGTTGTCATCTGATACGCAGAATGGCCTGTAGTTTTACCTGTTTCTCTTTCTGCATCTGCTAATAGATTATTTGTGTGTGAAGACTGAGGAAGAGGATGAAGCAGTGATTATGGACCATGGAGAAAACAGACTGTCCACACAAAGCTGCATGCCAGAGCAACAAAACTCTGAAGCAAACAGTGCTGTTCACCACATGGGTCAACTTGTCTATGGTAATTACTGTTCATTTTTATTGTCATCTGATAGTTAATGGCTAGTTTTAATGCCAAAGGTTCAGCGCTCTGGTATTCAGTGCTTTCTATATTACCCGTAGCTTTAAAACACATTTTATTAGAAAGCTACTTTTTAGAAATTGCTGGGCAGTGCCTTAAAGAGAGGTGCCTTTTAGTTATTACTTTAGAAGTCTTTATAAATAGTGAGTCCACTAAAATAGTAAGTTTTAAGAAGACAACTTTTTATTTACTTTTAAAGGTAAGTATACCTAGGAATGAATTAGGAAGCAATTTGGAAAATAAATGTCATGAAAGAACCAAGCCTAAAAAATTAGGTTTTTAAATAACCTGTCCAGTGTAACTTAGTACTGGAGATACTGATGTGTGATGATAGCAAGATGATTGTTTAGGGTGATAAATTATTAGCTGTAAGTAGCTACTATGGTTGTCTCTGATTCACTGTATTTATTTTAACATGCAAGATCAAAGTCTCTCAAGAAATCTTACCCAATGCTTCATTGGCCTGGACAAAAATTCTTCACAGCTGTTATGAGCATTTAGTAAGGCCAGTAGCAGTATTACCAGGTCAGTGAGGAAAATGACTGTAACTAAGTGAAGGCACTTTCTAGTTTGGGGGATTTTTTTGTTTTTTTTTAAATTCAGCCAGTTAACTCTGTAGGGAATCCCATCAGTATTTCTCTTCACAGACACAAGCTACAGCTGTTTCCTAGTGTTGTTGGGTGCTTTTGAGAACCTTTAGGTTTTTTGGTCCTCTATTTTACCAAAAAGGGTTAGGGTTAGGGTTAGGGTTAGGGTTAGGGTTAGGGTTAGGGTTAGGGTTAGGGTTAGGGTTAGGGCCAGAAAAAAATTTGGGAGTGGAGGATGGTTTGGATGGTTTACTTTGGGTTTTGTCTCTGTTACTGAAAATAAACAAAAACCCCACCAAAATTAAAACTTCTGCCCAAGAAGCTGTCATAGAGAGTTGCTGAGCATGATTTTAGGACATGAGAAGTTATCTCATTATTAATAAATTAATCGTGATGAGTGCAGTTGTTTTTTAAAAGGTAAAAGATGGTTTTGTTATCTTCAGGTGTATTGGCATTAGATATTGTCTAGTTATCTAAGTTTA
Source organism: Machaerirhynchus nigripectus (assembly GCA_013397975.1). Taxonomy (NCBI): domain Eukaryota; kingdom Metazoa; phylum Chordata; class Aves; order Passeriformes; family Dicruridae; genus Machaerirhynchus; species Machaerirhynchus nigripectus. The sequence goes on from VZRQ01002422.1 coordinate 10,762, forward strand.
TCTCAAATGTTTTGAACTGAAATTCTCTCTTGATTGTTTTTATTCAACCACCATCTCAGATTGGTATCTTGTAGAGCAGTGCCCTTCCTTCAGATCTTGTTCTGTCTGTCCAAACTAGTTTTTTCAACTTTTGTCTTGTACCTTCTTGCCTACAATACGAAGCTGTCAGAGCAAGCTCAACATCATGCAGATAAGATATCTAGGTCTTTATTTCTCCCTGCATGCTTCAGGACACGTTTTACTTTGCTTTTTTCTTAGCCATTTATGCTCACAAAGTCAGTATTACTTTTACTGGTGCCTTTTTTAGTATCATTATGTTTGGAAAAAACAATATAAAATTTAATTTATCATTTCTGATCTAAATTAATTGGATAAATAACTGATAATATGCTGGTAAACTAATTTCAAATAATCAAGCAGTCTGAAAGTTAAAAAAAAACGTGACTGTGCCTGTTTTTACTGTAGTGGAATGTTTAATGCAGTGGGAAACTCGCTGATGTGCTTTGCTTTCTCTTCACTTTCCCAGGAAGCGAAGGCTTGCCAGTGCTTGCTGATCACACAGCCTCACAAATGAGCCATTCTGCAATGATGCAGAGAGGAAATGGTCACAGCCCTGAAAAAATGGATTTTGTGTTTTTGCGTAACAAAAGAAAACGACTTTCTCCTGCTGTAGTGGAACACAATGTGGTATGTTTCGCCAAACAGCAGCTCTTTGTTTTGAGGCCAGTTTCAATGTTATTTGGAGTATCATTTTTCTTTCACTGTTGTGTGATGATTTGATGACATCCCACTGAAGATGGGTAGGATATCCATGCATGGATGCTTCTAGCAAGTCTTCAGCCTCCTACTCTGCAGTCTGTCTGTACATCCAGAGTTGCCCTATCCCAGGTGCAGAATCCAGCGTTGTCCTTTTTAAACTTCATACAGTTGGTGGTTGCCCAGCCTCTGATTTGTTCAGATCTCTCTGTGGGGCCTCTCTGCCTTCAAGGGAGTCAACAGCTCCTCCCAATTTAGTGGCATCAGAAAATTCAGTATTCCTTCCAGTCCTGCGTCTGCATCATTTATGAAGATCTTGAGAAGCACAGGGCCAAGAATCTCACTCGTGACAGGTCCCCAGTCTGATGTCACCCCATTCACTGTAGCCCTTTGTGCCTGGCTCGTGAGTCAGTTGCTCATTCATCCCATGATGTGTTAATCCATCTGTATGCTGGACATTTTGTCCAGAGGATCCTGTGAGAGACAGTATCAAAAGCTTTACTGAAATCCAAACAGATTACATCAACTGACTTCCCTTGATCGACTGAGTGGGTCAGCTTGTCATAAAAGGAAATTAATTTTCACAAGCAGGACTTTACCCTCCTGAAGCCCTGCTGGCTGTGACTGATGACTCCGTTGTTCTTCAGGTGTTTTTCAGTAACTCCCAGAATAATCTCCATAATTTTACCAGTCACTGAATTCCGCCTGTTGTAAACAAAACAAAAGCATCACCTGCCACCCCCAGCCTTCCTTTTTTAAAATAAAACCTGCTCGGTTAAAAAAATAAAATTTAAAAGAAAAAGAAAACAAAGCAGACGCATTAAATCCCTGGTGTATGGTGGATGGGACCAGCATCCATCCAGTAAAAGGAAAATGTCAGGATTGTCCAGGTGGTGGCGCCGTTCTTCCTGGCTAAAAGCAGTTTTCAAGCCCTGAGAAAATTGCCTCTTCCAGAAATTTTTTACAGCTTCTGCTTTCAGTTATACCCACCGAAGTCTCATAATTTGGACTCAGAGGTCTTTTCCAATCTAAGTGATTCTGTGATTGCATAAGCTTGGCTGTACAGTACATATAGTTAGATGAGAAAGTTCTGCCTTAGAATAAGCAAATAAAAAGGCATGTTATTATATATATACATTCTGTTCTGGTACCCTGCTAGAATTACTTGAAGAAACCAGAATTCTGAGACTCTGCTATGGCAAACCCAGGGTCTAACTGGTAAGGAAACCTTGTCTGACTGTGAAAGTAGAGTGTGTGGAGAGTCAAGCAGGGCACCTGACCCACCCACTGCAAAGGGGCTTCAGTCCCAGCAGTTACAGTCTCTGGGTGACCACTAGAGTGTCTCCTGCGTGGTCAGACAGGAAAGTTTCCTTAACACACCAGTGCATAAGTAAAATGACTGTGTTAAATCTTGTTTTCTTGGGCCCTCTTGTAGGCAAGGGAGGGAATTACAGCTAACACCAAAAGCTGGAACCAAAACCAAAAAGTGTCCAAGTTGGATTCCTGGGAGAATTCTTTAATTTTTCAAAACATTGAAAGTTCTTTATGTTATTTCCCAGATGAGAACCAGGGAAGAAGAATATGAAGATAGCGACAGTGTAATTTATGAGTATGAACCAGACTATGAATGTGTAAGTTAATTTTCTTTTGTTTGACTGACTTTGAAAAGCTGCTTTGGGGATGCATGTTTTGGGGTAGGCTGAAGTAACATCAGAGATTTGAAGCTGGGATTAACTTGCTTAATGTGATAGTCTAAGTCTGTACTCTGTGTATATATTAGTGCCTTACACTTTATTTTTTTTTTAATTATTATTTTAATGAAAAAGGAGAGTATTTTATCTGAAGCTTCCTATACTGGATATCAGGAGAATCCTCTTATGGAGATCCTCAGTTATTGCCAGGTATTTTTTTTTTCCTTTATATCTGAAATGGTGTTTAAACAATTTTATCTAAACTTCAGGAAGAGTTGTGTTATAAACTTGACAACCAGTGACTTGATCCTTTCCAGTTATTTGCTTGTTAGTTGCCCACATAACTACAATATTTTCAAAGTAAAACTAATCTCCTTCATATTCTCTGAACTTTTCATAAGAATACTTTTCAAATGTTAAAATTTAATATAAAATGTAAAGTTTAGTTATTGGGAGGAGCTTCACAGTAATGGGAAAGATATGGCAGTGATACACACCAGCTATTGAAAGTACATGTTGCTTGCCAAAGGTGTGCCAGAAATCCTGGTAGTGTTGTTTTTGTGAGTTCTTTCCTTTTGATTTCTGAAGCAGTAACTAGCAAAATTGAAAATAGCTGCACTAAAAATTAAAAGCATCCATATTTATTCAGGTGAGCACTTGTGTGACTGGAGTCATTCAGGACATGCTTAATGGAAGTCAATTTCTAAGTGGCTTGTAGCCAAGTGTTAATGTCTTGTAAGTCTCCTTAAGCATTCAGCAGTGCTGTGGAAGGAAGTTGACTAAATTTTAGGGAGGGAGTTCAGCTTCTAATTGAACTTTTTTGGTTTCTTCAGGTTTAGTTTGGGTTCTTGTGAAACAGTACTGTTTTCAGTCTTATGTTTGTTGACAGGCCATGTATGATGCCATTCAGAAGTTGGATAAAAAATTTGACCTGCTTCATCGTAAGGTCTCAGAAATGCAGCATACTCGTATAAAGCCATTGTTGCTCAAACCTGTGAGTATTAAAGACCTAAGGCATTTATTTTTGCTTTAATTCTCTCATTTCCTCTGATGCTTATTTAAGAAAACCCAGTCCTTCCACTAAGATTAAAATTAGTAGCAAAATAGTGGACTTAGAATCTATTTCAATTCAATTACTTGATATTTCTGACTCTGCCAGCTTCGGTCTCCTGTGTTGTTATTGACTGGTGGCCACAGATTGGCAGTGACCCCCCTCAAATTCAGAATGCTGTGATAGATGCTGTAAAATTCTATTTGTATTGGCATGAACAGAAGTGAATTGTGCAGGTGCACCTTAAGTATATTGCTGTTGCACCTTTGCAACATGTGATGTGTTGTCTCGTTGGGTTCTGCCGTTAGAAGAGAGTTTAAGCATCAGTCAGGTTGGTTCAATTGACTTACTGAATTTTAGATCTCGACAGTGTGTTGTCATATCCATTACAGTATAGAATTTATTATTTTTCTTAATAATAACTCAGTTTTAAACATTTTTAGTAAGGTTTGATATTGAGTACTCAGTATTCGTTTTGTTCCTAAATGGTCAATCTGCTGTTAACTAAGGAGACACAATATTATTACATCTAACATTGATCATTAAAAGGAAAGCATAATAGATGATTTTTGAAAAAGATCATAAAATCCATAATGACTTTTTTGTCAGCAACACAGCAAAGCTTTTAATGTGGCAGAGAAGATTCTGCTATCAGGAGATGTCAAGACAGCAGTAAGGCCATTTGCTTTAAGGGTGGATGGAGCTGGATTTCTCACACCTGTCAGATATCAGTGGGATACTAGCTTTTATTTGGTATGTGTTTTTGTTGTCAACCCAAGCTTGTGCTGTCCACGAGTTTCAGGGAATAAACTGATCTTGTCACCTACAAATGAACCCTTTAAGACCTCTGTGCACTTACCCTCCCATCTAATATGTGGGATGGCAGCTGCTTTAATGTTTCGATTTTTGAGTTAAAAGTGACCCGCACTGCTTTTTTTTTGTCTTTTTTTTTTGTCTTTTTTTTTTGTCTTTTTTTTTCCCCTGAAGGTTTTTATCCCTATAAAGAGTAAGATGCAACCTGCCAGCTATTTTCTTAGGTTCTGCCATTTAAAACCATCAGAAATGCTGTTGCATTTTTTTGTAGCTGTACCATTGCTGTTCTTGTGAAGGGCTAATGGAATGGTTTGTGGTAAAGGTGCTTGTTTTTATTACATGACCTCCAAACCTGGAGAAACAGACAGGCTTTCAGATACGTAAGACTTCCTTAAGATCATAGATTTTTATAAGGTTACAAGGGTGAAATACAATGAGACTTCTCTAAACAAACAAACAAAACCACCAAAAATAAAACAAAATAAGAAATCTTTGGAATCTTCATTGTAGATGAGATCTGAATGTTTAATTTTTCAGCTAACAAGAAAAGAAAGAAGAGGAAATGTTTGGGTTTTTTACTTGTTTGAAAGGAAGCTAGCATGGCAATGGATGCATTCCTTGAAAATTCATCAGCCAATGAGTGGGTCAATGACTGAAAATTTTTAAGTTTTATTTTGCCTATTTACTTTTTTATAGAGCTCTGGAAAGTAATTTTGCCACCACCCCAGGTCAAAAAAATTTGAGAAACACTGAAGCTGACCAGATAAACTCGGTAGTGTTGCAATTACAAGTGAGAATAGAGGAAAGTAGAGGGAAGGCTAAAACCTGATAGCTCTAAGTTTATGACAGAGACTATTTCAAGGAAGAGTATGCTGTCAATAGCATAATTACTAAAATCTGATTTTCCTGGTTTGCTAAAAAAAAAAACCAAACCAAAATAATTCAGCTATGTCTAATTTAACCTTTTAATTGTTTTTTGAATCATGTTTGCAGAAACCAGTTGGATTTACATACAGAAGTTCCAGTCATTTGCCCCCAGGAAAAATAAGAGTGCAAAAACACAGGGAAAGGGATTTAAGTCTTCATCTTTCTTCATCAGGCCAGGGAAGGCATAGCCCAGTTGTAAGGGTTGCTTTACAAAATGGCCACGTTCAAGTCAATTCCAAAGTAAAACATGCCCAGCAGAGTTTCCAGCTTGAATCTCAGCAGCCTGTTGGAAGGCAGAGTCCACCACTCCCCACTATAGTTTCTACACATTCATTGCATTCATCATACACAGCAACTAATGGGATGCCTGACCTTTCACCACAATCAAATCTTGCTCCCAGTATTGTGGAAAGTACTGTCAACTTTGCATCTTCACCAGTGGCATCCCCATCAATACCAGCACCATCTGAGCCCAGTCAGGAAAATAATGCTGTGGAGTTGAACTACAGAAATGCATCTGAGGATGTGAATATTAGTGAAGAACTACCATCTTCTTCAGTCTTGATCAATCCTAGCTTTGGTGAGTTCCTTTGTGATAAATACTCAGAAACAAAAGCTTAAAAAAAATGGCTGGTACTACCACAAGCCTTTGATTTAGAGTAGGTACTTTGAGTTCTTTTAACTCTAGGCTCTTTCTCTCTCTTAACGTAACCTTTTTTGACCTCTGTATAATTCACAAGTAATGTGTGCATGCTGTCCGTGTGTGGGAGGAGGCAAAAGAGATTGCCACTAAAGCTAAGTGGGGCGTATGCCTGTATGCATGATTTAAGAAAGCAGCTTACCTGATCTGTGTGAAGGAAATACCCGTTTTCTTCTTGTGGGGGATTTTATCCATGAAAAATCCTTTCTATACTCAAATCCTCCAGTGTTTAGTTTCTTTCAAAGTACTTAATTCCATAGGAAAAGAAGAATTCTATAGATCTTTGCATTATAATAAAGATACACATATGACATAGCACCATGTATTAAAAACTAATGCTTTTCTAAAGTGTAAATGCCCCAAGTTATGTGCAAGGCTCAGCTATGACTTTTTCATTGCTTTTGGTCTAAAAACCGAGTTTGCACAGCTGAAAAGCTGCATAAATAGTAGGTGAAATACTCAGATATCTATCTAAAAATTTGTAAAAAATTTATGGTTTAGCAGTTCTGTGTATGGATATGCCAGTCTTCATTAGTCAGTGTCTTGAAAACATACACGGTGTCTGCATGTGTAAAATAGTCCAGTGTGAACATTGTGGACAATTGGCTGTCTAATGTATTTTCTTGGGTGTTTTGATTTCAGTTAAGTTATGTTGGTGGTTAATGTGAATCAAAAAGATATTTCTATTACCATTCCAATTTTAAGCTGCTTTTGTAAGAGCAAAGGTAAGTAGTAATACACAGTAGAATTAACTGTAGTAGAGAACATACTCTGAAAGTCAAGAGAAAGAGTTTGAAAAAATGTTCGGTTTTTAACAACATGCTTGGGATTTTAAATTTTTTTCTTTGCATGTTTTTGTTTTACAAAAGAGTTTGTTGGTGACCCAGCAAGAAACGTAAAAGTTCTTGGAAACCATTTGATGAAGGCTCGGCAAAAGACTAAACCCAAGTATGCAGCGCGCCACTTGGTTCGTGTCTTGTTCCCCAAGAAAACTTTATTGTGCAGCGTTATGGGAGCGAGTGCACGAGGGCGCAGGACATTGGATCCAAACAAAATTGCTGCAATAAGAGGTGTGTTACCTTTCAAAATGCACAGATTTACTTCTTTCATACCTAACAAAGTTTTGAACTTACAAGGAGTCCTTTTCTGTATGTTTCTGGCTAATCATTGGCTGACACCTGGTGAACACATAAATGCCATAGTGGATGTGCTCCACTATACAATATCTTTTTGTTTTAAAACTCCTGCTTTGTGATAATCAATGTTCATTTTTCTTCAATGTGGATAAAACAATTCAAATTTCTTCTACTTTTGTGAACAGTGTGTTCATCAGTCATGCTTGCTGTCTCCAAATTTTTAATTGCAGTTTATTTTTTGTTTGTGTGTGCCATGGATTTTGTCAGTGGTTTTCTGTTTGGGTGATTTGGGTGGTTTATGGCCATGGTATACTTGGGACAAACATTAACTGGTGGTTTTGAAATATTCTAATGTTTGATTCTCTTGATTGAGAAATGGTAAAGATGGAGGGGCCTTTTTTTAATAAATGTCAAGTAATTGACACAGATCCCATGGCACGTATGTGTTAAAGGGTTAAAATTGAGTGTGAGGTTATATAAGCCATGTGAAATAATTGCAGCAACAGCATTACCCTGTCTCTGTTCTTTTGCAGGGGTGATGGTGGTGTTGGTTTTGGGTTTTTTTTTAAGTTAGTATGATAAATCACACATTTCCCCTAATTCTACCAGGAAATGTTTAGTATAATAAAAGCATTATTCACAACCCCTCAAAAAGTATCACAGGACATCTTGAATTCATAGTGCTGCTTAGTTCCAAAACTTAAGTTTACTATCTTTATTTATCAATGGAAGTCTAAAGCTTGTAAATGGAGAACTGGAAACATGACGCATTAGTTAGCTTTCTCTCTATTTCTAAATTAGGATACTTCTAAATACTGGGTTTTGTCATGAAGCTTACAACATTTTCTGTGTTTTATATGCAGAGTTTCTTGCAACAAACTTTCCAACCTATGATTTGAGGGAGCATGGAAAAGACTGGAAAACCTGTATCACAAATGTCAATGCTATGATCCGCTGTTTACGCTCTGAAACCAAAGCAAACTCAGCAAGTTCTCCCAAGGTGATTGTTTTATTAAGTACTAAGTTTGTGCTTTTTTCTCAGATTAATTATTTGACCTCCTCATGGTACAAGTGCTGTAAGTGGAAATTCCTTAGGTTCTGTCTCTGCGTTGCTCGGAACAGACCTGCTGACTGCAGCACCATGTGGGACGTACTGGAATATGCCTTTCTCTGCTCTGCCTCTTCCTGCTCCTGTGTCTAGAGTTCATTTAAGAGACGTTCAGGCATAGGATACTAAAAGGAAAGCACTGCAGATGTTGCCCAGAAGTAGTTTCAAATTTGATTGAGATCTTAAACAAGTAGCTGGTAGCACTTGTTTTCACATGCTTTTTTTTTCAGATACATCAAGCCAAGCATTTCAGTTTTATATTGACTGAAACATCACTCCCAAAACACCTCCATTTACCTCTGCTTCTAAAATGCTCTGTGCACATCTTTGAATAGTTGTTAACTGTTCTACCTGTGGGTTTCATGATAGAAATTCACGAGTAATTGTATTGTAAATATCTGAAATCTAATTTATACTAAATGTGAAGTAAACTGGAACACTAATTAGAAAACTGGTAGGCTTCTCTCAGTGCATATACTAACCTCATTTAATGTTTCAGGAGACAGCAGAGAAGAAAGAAAAAGTGACTGATGCTCCTGATACATCTCATTGGGTAGATGTAAATTGTAATGACGATAGTGGAGACAGTTCTCAAAAGTCTCAGAAAATGACCGGCTCCACAACTGACACATTGCAGAATTCAGGATTGGATAAGTTTCCAGAAGCTTTCCACACATCTCCGGTCAAGAAACAACAGTCTTTGGAACCTATGGGTAAACTAAGAAATTATTGTTTTCTGGAATTGTTTGTTGCATTTTAAATGGTCAATGAGAGGCAAAAGATGCTACTGTAGGTATAATTGTGTAATAAAGGGATTTCTGAACTATGTGACTCTTCTTTTTCTCTTAAGGCAGTCATTTGGTGTGTACATAGTAGGTCTTTTTGGAGGTGAACAAGAACATTATATCTGGCTAACAGAGTATGTGTTTGCATCTACCAGTGTCCCATAATGCATATCCACTGTGGCACTGGGAAGTTCAGCTGAAGTTACTCTGTTCAGTTGCCCTGGCTTTTTTCTTTTATTTGGTAGATTTTCTGCCTAAACAAGTAATCTAGCTCAGAATAGCTATTGAATGGTATTGCAATTTCAGAGGAATAAACACACCTTTCTGCAAAACTGACTCTTTAGGAGAATAAAAATCTTAAAGCAGCCTTTATATTTTAACTTCTTTTAATGCAAGTGTGCAATATACAAATGAATTGGGAAAAAATCCATGTACAGCATGTGATGCTCAGAGACCCTCAAGGAGAATGAGCTGGGATTAGTTGCCCTTGGAAGTAATTTATTTGATGGGGATCACTTTGAGGCTGTATCAGATCTATTCCTGCACCCAAGATTTGTTAGTCAGATCCCTCAGACCTGTCTAGGTACTAAAAATTCTGCATTTTTTCTTACTGGTGTTTGCAGTGAAGTCACGTAGAAGTAATTAAAAAACATTCACTCTTTTTCTGTTTCCACTTAGAGGATCTAAGCACCACTGAAATAGCAGAGCTTTTATTTACTCACGTACTTGGAAAAGCATCATCTTTTCAGATGAGATGAAAACAAGTTAGAAAGCAATCATTAATAATGCAGGTTGCATTGCTGAAGACCTATCAGAAGTACTGTTACATGGTTGTAAACCAGGCAGGGTTTTCTGGCTGCTTGGCCATGTGGCTGCAATATGTTTCTTGTTAGCACTAGCTGTAGTGTCCCAATTTTGCTCTGGTCTTTCCAAGTAAGTAGAGCAGTTTTCTGGGTGAACTTTTTGTGTTAGTTTTGATTTAATACAGTCACTTTGAAGCGGGGTCAGTGTTGGATGAGTAAAATATCTCTCTTCCCTTCATGACATCTTCTCTAGAACCTCTTGGGAGCCCATGGCGCAATGTTCAGTTGCCTTTCTCAGTCATTTATGTCGCTAAGGGGAAGACGCGGCCAGAGTTGTCAGCTCGCTACCTAATTCGTCACATGTTCCCTGAAGAAGTGCTGGTGAAGAGCAACGTGTATGGTAGTCTTGATCGTGGTGTGAGCCCACTGGACTCCAATAAAATTAATGCTCTCAGAGGTAAGTAAGAAAATCTCTGTTGAATCTTAATGTGGGGAAACTAATAAGGGTATTAACTTTGTATTCTATGAACAAAGCATGGAGCTTCAGAAACTAGTCTGTGAAACTGTTCTTACAGGCATTTCCGCAAGCAGTGGAACAAATTGAGAGGAAGTAGATGAAGTTATAATTTAGGAGCTCAAGAAAATCTCCAGATCATGAACCTGGCTTGTATGGGAAAACTCAATTGCTGTGACATTGGCTTGAAAGGGCAATGCAGGGGGAGATAGAAGCAATCCCTGAGGATTCTAGAGGACATTAGGGATAATTTCTTGATACAGGGGCTGTGTAGATGAAGCACAAAGCAGAGATGTCAGGTACAGCAGGTTATGGCTCCCTTCACAAAAAGGGTTGTTGTGTGATAATTGGTGGTGGCATTGCCTGTAGAGATTATGAAATCGTGGGCCCCGAGGTCCTGAGAAGAGTTAGAAGGGTCTGAGTATAGGCTCCATAGCTAGGGAGAGCAGACTTTGACATATTTGGGAAAGTCACAGATGGGAGCTTGTGAGAGACAGCTCTGAATAGGAGAGAAGCTCAGGGAAGTTGGCAGATCTTGAAGGACAGCCTTTTGCAAGCACATGAGAGTCCATCTTGACGCTTAGGAGAACTGAGAGAGTTATGGGGAGACAAGCTGGGCTAAGCAGGGAGTTCATAATTGAGCTGTGGAGCAAAAAAGCCGTATGTAGAGATTGGAAACAAGGAGAGCTTATGAAGTGGAATTTAGCAACTGTTGTGGTTTAACCCATCAGGTAGCTAAACACACACAGCTGCTTGCTTGCCTTCTTCGTCCTTGTCCTGTTCCCCTGCCCCACCCACTGGGATGGGGGAGGGAACTGGGGAAGAAGACTGCCTCTGAGGGTACAGCATTCATGCTAAATAAAACAGAACTGTGGCTCACACCCTCTGGGGTAATGTCTGGGCATAGCATGAGCATGCCAGAAACCATTCCCAGTATAGCAACCACTAGCCTGGGACTTAAACGTCCCACATATTAACTTAAATGTCTCCACATATTCCCATATACAGACATGTAGATGTATTTTCTTTCTTGACATTTTGAGCTTACGAAGCATTCAAAACGTCTATTAAGTGTGTCTTAGGGCTGCAAGAATGCTGTGTAAGCCACAGAGCAGATGAGAGACAAATCCTGTGTGTTGTGGTTGCAGCCAGGCCATGTCACTTGGCTCTGGGGCCAGAGGACAGTCTCTGCCCCTGTGTCTTGATTTGAAAGACGAGTGTCTACTAAGGAAGGCAGGAGCCTCCCTTGGAACAGAAAATGCAACTCCCTTCCCTCCAAATTATTCTAAATTTGAAATTGAGGGGATTTCTGGCAAAGATATGAGGAATAAGAATAACAGGTCTTTTACTAATATACATATGTGTATATATATTACAAATCAATAATACAGAAGCAGTGGTTTAAGCTGACAGAGCCAGGGTATGACCTGACACCCTGCCAGGCAGGGTGGTGGTAGCAGTCCGGTTAGGTGGTGGCTGCAGTTCTCTCTGAAGTCGTTCTGAAACGGTGATCTTGTAGAAAGTCTGGTCCTCCTTGGAAAGCCCAGTGGTGGTTGTGTAGCTCTTGTCCTCTGGGAATCCAGTAGGTAAAGCTGCTTGTGCTGTTCCAAAGCCCAGACTATATCCAGGTGGGGATGCTTGGCTCCTTCCCCCTGGGTGGAGCATCTCACAATGGGATGGTGAGTCATGAGGCAAGGCACTGATTGCCCATTAACAGGAGATAGTCCAGGAGTGAGTTATCTGTGAGTCATGTGGCAGGGCATTGTTGGGCCCATTAGCAGGAGATAGTCCAGGAGTGAGTTATCTGTGAGTCATGTGGCAGGGCATTGTTGGGCCCATTAGCAGGAGATAGTCCAGAGGGAGGAGGCAGGGAACATTGCTACACCTGGTTTCAACAGCTGAGGAAGATGGTAGTAGAATACACTGTAACCCAGGACACCCTGTTTCCTTAAACACAGCCTGATTGGATGGTAGCACCAGCTTCGGGAATGTTACTTTGTAGAGCAGGAAGGGGCCCTACATAGCCTTGCTATAGTCCCAAAGATTGGTTGGCTTTGGTGAAAGAAAAGACAGAACTTTAAAAGCTGTTTTGTGGACCATGTACAAAGGCTCAGTAAACCTTGTAGGAATTCCAGTTTTGTGCTGTTTGCCTGAGGCCAAGTATTCTTGGATTTAGTGTTGGGAATGCAAGTAAAGAGAGCCTGCTGCTGCTTCAGCCAACAACTCGTGTATCCTTTGTCAGCATAATTTATACCGGGAGCATCCTAAGGCACACTTGCGCTCCCCTTCACCTCTCCTCCTGGAGCAGAGTGAACTGAAAGAGCACAAGTTTTTATTTCAAGTTATTTTCTTCCTTCAGACCAAAGTTTTTCTGGCAAAATGGGTTTCCAGGTTTGTAACTACAAGTTAAAATATTAACTGTAAACAGTGACACTCAATTAGGTTTTTACTTGCTGTTATATGGAAAAACAAAGCTGACACAATATCTACTACTATACCTTTCTTTCTACTATGAAGGTAAATCTAGATGTTAATCAGAGAAGGAGAAACAATATTGGCTTTGATTTGAAATTACAGATGAGAATTCCTTTTTGGTGTTTATTTAAGTCAGAGGTTTGCTTAGAGAAAACATAATTCAGCTCAGCTCAGCAGGACAATCACTCCTCAATAACTTTAAAAACCAACTCTAATTTTGGTATTCAACTACTCATTTTGCTCATGGAAGGGGAGAAAGGTACCATAATCCTACCCTTTTCATGTCATTGCTACCAAACTCGAGTATTTGTTTACTGATTTTATTTGCAGTATGGTAAGGAATGAGCTCTTGCAGTTTTTCTGTCCCTGTGTTTCCTGTACACCTGTGTTGTGCTGAATTGCTGTGTTTAATTTTAGTGAATATAGTTACCAGAGATCCTCTCAAGGAGGGCTTGGTCCTGCTTAATACTGGTCATTCTGAAATGGAGCCCAAGGTTTCTCTTTGCTAGCTGACCACATTAGAAGCTGAAGTTATTCAGCACTTCAAGAATCAAGACTGCATACGTAGTTACGTTTTCTTTTCGTATTTTGTTCTTATGCTTAGACCTTTTTTTACTCATTTTCAAATCTAGCAGAAAGGGGGAAAACAGTATCTGCTCTGCTTTGCTTTTCAAGGCTTGCAGTATGCCTAGCTGTCCTGGTTTGGTAGCATGCACTTGTTCTAGCTTAATTACATCCAGAAAGAGTATATAGCTTGCATAAATAGTTGATAACTCACTATTACATACTTGTTTATTTTTAGACTTTCTTCAAGAGAATTTTCCATCCTTTGATCTAAATGAAAGTGGATTTGATTGGAAGGCATGTGTGGCTGCCATAAACAGCACAATCCGCAGTCTCAGACATGAGCTTAAAAAGGCTTCGTCTGGGATCCGCCAGAGAGCCCTGGCAGTGCCGCCCTCGAGTGCAGAGTCCCCCAAAGAATCCCACTCCCGTAAAGCCAGTGGAAAGCAACACTCTCATCTCACGGATTGAAGCTCTCTAACATCTGTCTCTAATCTTAATTTAGCAGGTTTTTATTAATTCTGTGTAGAAGCCTGTAACATCAAGCTGTCCTATTCAACTGAGTTGTCAGCAGTACTAAATAATACCACTTCATGAGACCAAAGTTAGCAGAAGACTTGGGAGCCCTAACTCTTCGCATAAGTAGTATTTGTGCTCCTCAGAAATGATTTTCACTGTTCCCTGTAGCATTTGCAATGTGCTCTCTTCTAAAAGCATCTTATTCTCATGATTCATTGAATCTGAAAGATTAATCTGATTACAAAAGAAGATGCACTGTGCATCAGTTCAGCAGAAGCAGATGGAAAAGAGGAGAGGAAAGAGTGGTCCTCTTTGGAGGATGAATCATAGCCAGCTAAATTATCTCACTATGTGTGAGGAATGAAATTTGCTTTGACAATTGGATATCTTCAGCAAAAATATCAGAAAGGAAAAAATATTTTAAATTGCATTTAGTTAACTTGTTGTATCTGGACTTGATGATCTTGGAGGTCTTCTCCAACCTATGATATCTTACATTTTTGCCTGCTGTAGCCTTTTTTGTAGAATAAGAGGCAAACAACAGTGTAAGTACAGCTGGTAATACTGCTTTACTCTGATTTAGCTCTACAAAAAGGACAAAAAAAACATCCAAAAGAAACAGTCCAATGGTTGGTTCTGTTTTTCTTAATGAAATTTAAGGAAAATACTTCTCTAATGGCTTAATGTCTTTCTTATATTGTGGTGCCTAAAACTGCCCCCAGCACTCGAGGTGAGGCCGCCCCAGTGCAGAGCAGAGCGGGACAATCCCCTCCCTGGCCTGGCTGGCGATGCTGTGCCTGATGCCCCCCAGGACATGGTTGGCCCTCCTGGCTGCCAAGGGCACATCTGACTGATACTCAACTTGCCATCAACCAGGACCCCCAGGTCCCTTTCCACAGCTGCTCTCCAGCTTCTCGTTCCCCAGTTTATACATGCAGCCAGGGTGCTCATACATGCACCCCGTTCGAGATGCAGAATCCAGCTTGCCCTTGTTAAACTCCATGCAGTTGGTGTAAGCCTTTCTGTTCCGTGCTTTTAGCATCAGTCACACAGTCCTCCCAGTGTCTGTACTGCCTGACTGCTGTGTGAACTTGCTTTGCCACTTGTGGTGGTCTGAGCGCAGTCTCAAGAGGTCCAACTTCTTCATACAAGGAAGCTTCTTGGAAGACTGGCATAGGGAGTGGATTTTACCTCTGAAAGTTGTGGAAACTGTGGCTTCCAAAACAATGCCTGTACATAGCAGAATTAGATTTAACTAAATCTGTCCTGTCCTAGGCAAAGGTTTTATAGTTTATTTGTTAGTAATAGGATAAAACAGTGAACTTACTCATTCTCACTTCAACTTCATAACAGTCTTTATTATATGGAGTATAGGATCAGCTTTTTAATTGCAAGTTAGGATATGCAATGGCTTTATCAAATAAAAATTATAAAATAAGTTGGTACTCTTAAGTTCCTCCTGTCACCTCCTTGCAGAAGTCTTCTGTAGGATTCAAGAAGTAGACTGAATTTCTGGTTTTGTTTTCTTACTAGAAATGTTGTACTGCAAATTTGGTTGTTCTGGTGTACTCTTAACAAATTCTTCTGTTAGTGTTCTATAAAGTCCTTGTTGTAAATGGCAAGAACTTTGTTGTGTATAGATATTATTAGTTCTAAACCTCAGAAAAAAACAGAAAATGCTTATATTTTTTCAGTAGTTTTATGATTTTTTTTCACTGGCCTTCACAGATTTTAATGGTGGAAGGATATATTTATGGAATATCATGTCTGGCACTGAAATCTTTTAAGTGTGGTGCATACCTATAGCTTCCATATTGAAAAGAAAATTGAATAATTGAAGTAGAAATAGTTTTCTTGTTTCTGTTTCAAATGTATCAAATTTTGCTAACTTTTATAAAGTACAGTTAAAGTATTTTGCTGTTAGGAATAAAGTATTTTGCAAATAAAACTAGCATATAGCTCTTTGACTACGTATGTGTGTCTTAAGTATTTCTTGCTTCATGGATCTACAGTTCAAGTACAGTTTCATCTGAAAATATTTTTCTGATGTCCTTTGTAGAACCAGGGTTTTGAGAGATCTTCTGATTGAGGTAAGATGATTTCCAAGTTTAGACTGCCTTAACTGTAAACCAAAGCAAACTCTTCTGGACTTGACTTGTCAGTTACAGCTCTGTGTGAGTTACCCAAAACAAAGCTTTCCACAAAAGGGTACAAGTTGGGTAAAATTTTTAAGAAGGTCCTCTAAACAGATGAATTAGTAGATGAGGCCTTGTTCATGCAGTGGAATCGGTTTCTGTGTTAGTCCTTATTCAAGGAATAAAACAGGGCTGGCAGGAAGCACTGAGGATTCACTGCCAGGTGCTGTGGATCCGTGGATGTGACCTAAGGAATGAACGGTTGTTTGCTGCACTCCATGTCAGGGAGCAGCTTGAGCAGCCGGGGCGGGCACCCGCAGCACAGGCAGCACGTGCCCTTCCCAGCACCGTGCTCTGGTGCTCTGGGCTCTGGGCTGGTCACTGCCCAGCAGGGGCCCCTGCCAGGGCCACAGGAGACGAGGTGGCGAGTCAGGCCCAGAATCGGGCAGCAGTGCCGTGGGTGTGAGTGTCACGCAGGAGCCAGCGCCGAGAAGGATTGGGGGCATGGCTGTGAGCGGGACATGCTGCTGCCCCTGCCCAGTAAGGGGGATGGGGCTGGCAGGGCCAGCCTGCAGCACAGCCCTGCAGGGGGTGAGGTCCTGGGCCCAGGCGCAGGGGTGGCCAAGAGGGACAGGGCCAGGCTGCTCAGGGCACCTGGGGTATCTTGGTGCACCCTTCAGGCTCTGATCAGAATTTCTGCTGGTTTCACAGTGTGGCTGCAAACAACCCATCTTACAAATGTGTTCAGCTTTTATAGCCAGAACTCGTTCCTTAGAAGAACATCAATACTTGCTATTTTGAGTGTTTATTCAGATAGTCATCGGATTTTAGAATAGGCTGTAGAAAGAGCTAAACATTTGTGCAGTTCTTTATTAGTATTTTTGTATAGATATGGCAATGTGATAATTTTGTAGGTCTCTTGTATAATTAACATTTTCTTTTGTTCGGTGTATGGTATGATGATACCTGTCCCTGACATGAGAACTCTAAATGTCACCTGAACTACAGGCTTCAGCCTTAGATTTTTTTTTTTTTTTTTTTTTTTTTTTTTTTTTTGGTATTTTCCCTCCAGCTTTCAACCTCATGTGGTAAAGTGACATTGATTGTACTACTCCATGAAATTCACGTCAGCACTGGAAGCACGTCTGTTCCTCGGGTGGATTGAAGGGCTATAGCACCACCTACCGAGACCCAAAAGTTTTTCTGAGAAACTGAAAACCTCCCTGACTGAAACAAACACTAAATATTCCACACAGTGATGACGTTCTGAGAATTTGATTGGTGCTCTCACTGGAAATTTGAAGTTTCACTTCTACCTGTGCTTTATGCTCTTAAGCTAAATCTTCCCATTTAAAAATTACCTAATTTGAGTTGGGATTGTTTTTTCAGTGAGAGATTATTTTTTTTTAGTTGCTTTTAACGTCATCTGTAAATCTTTAACACATGGGGCAACTGTTCACATGCAGTTTTGTATGAGTAATAAAATGTGGGAGTGATGGAACACCAGGTTCAGCATCCTCTTTTCTCACAGCCTTAGCAAATTCTTTGGCATTTAATCTGCTATTGTGAACTTCCCAAAGGTGGCATCTGCTTTGTAGGCCCCGTTGCCTTGGTTTAACCCCAGCTGGTAACTAAGCCCCATGCAGTTCACTCACCCCAGTGGGATGGGGGAGGAGAGTCTGAAGGGTAAAAGTGAGAAAACTCATGGGTCGAGATAAATACAGTTTAATAGGTAAAAGAAAACAAGGAATTCCTTCACCACATCCCATGGGCAGGCAGGTGTTCAGCCACCTCCAGGGAAGCGGGGCTCCATCACATGTAAGGGTGCCTTGGGAAGACAAACGCTGTATCTCTGAATATCCTCTCCTTCCTTCTTCTCCCCCAGCTCTCTAGGCTGAGCATGATGCCATGTGGTGTGGGATATTCCTGTGGTCAGCTGTCCTGGCTGTGTCCTCTCCCAACCCCTTGTGCACCCCCAGCACTCTTGGGCTGGATTGGGGTGAGGAGCAGAAAAGGCCGTGACTGTGCAAATGCTTCCCAGCAAAAATGGGAAAATGCATCTGCACTGTCAGCCCTGTTTCCAGCAGAAACCCGAAACACAGCCCTATACTAGCTGCTGTGAAGAGAATTAACTCTGGCCCAGCCAAAGCCAGCACACCATCGAGGAGGAGAACTTCAGAGCCATCAGAAGGCAGCCAGAGGCTTGGGAAATATCCGAACTCTGTGAAGCAACCACAGGTAGTCCAGAATGGCATCTTTCTGCTTGTACTGTCAGGTTCCAGAAGGTGGTATAACAATATTGTAGGCCAGAAGATATTTAAAAATATCGCTGAGTGCCTCGTTAGAGACAGGAAAAGTTCCATGGCAGAATAACAAACCAGCCCAAATCTACTCAAGATTTGCAAATGATTGTTTAAGAGTCTGCAAGGAATGCGTCTAAGGAAGCTGGATATTGAGAGCAGTTTTTGTATTGCATCCCACTTTTGTTCTTGTTGCCCAGAGCATCAATCTTCACTCAGATTTGGCAACAAATGTTCTGAAAGGGATTGGCTTAGGTTTTGGATCCACAAGATAGTTCCTTTCCTTACCAGCACCACAGGCAGGAAATTTCAGCAGGGAAGGGAAAGCTTTTTAAGTTGACACTGAGGAGGGTGGGGACAGAGAATAGAATCATATTTTACATTCCTGACTTGCATACTGCCATGCTTGTTTTAATGCCTATAAGAAAGGAGTGAACAGAGTAGTCAGGTGCTTGGGACATGAAAATGAAGTAGGTAGGCACACATTTTTCCCCAATTGTCAAAGAAGGATGGAAACATTGAAGAAATTAACAGTAATGCATTACTGACATGATTGGTTTTGTTTAAATGTTTTTTGCAGATGATTCATTGACACTACGCTAAAAAAAGTGAGAAAAACAAAGGGTTTTTTTTCAAAGAAACCTTAAAAAAATCCCAACAAAAAAACCCAGACACCTCAAAACAACAACAAAAACCGCAAAGCCTCCTGCCACTTCATCTAAGAGGTCAAAGATAACACTTCAGTGTCCTGTTTTCTGTTCCCCTTTTGTCACTGGTCTAAAGGAAGAATTAGTTTTCCACTTTATGGTTGTGACCTTTCTGGAAATAAATTCAGCCACTGAAAGCAGAAATCTATTAAAATATATTTGTTTTCCACACATTGCAAAACTCTTAAATTCCAGTAAGATACAAGTTTTCCATAAAGCATTTTTTCCATCCTTGAATATATTTGGATTATAAGTGAGGAATATTTTTCTGCTGTGTAGTCTCATGGAGGTGCTAGTTGAGCATATTTTGTCCACCCCTTTCTTTTTTTCTTTTTAAGAATGTAGTTTTACAGAGCTACACTTTCAGTATTCGTTGATAGCAGAGATAAACAAAACCAAATATTTGTAAAAATCTTTACTTTCCTCCATGTAGCCAGTAAGGTGGTTTTTCATGGAGAACTTGGGTTTGAATGTAATTTCTTTTTGTCTCTTGCAACTGTAAAAACAGTAAAAGATATCTTTACTATGACAAGACCATAAAGATGGCATATTCTTTATAAAAAGGGAAAAGAAAAACAACTACCACATCCCAAGCATTGAAATTTTTTCAACTTTTGTGGCTTTTCTGAATTTAATTTTAAATATGCACTTGTCCCAAGAAAGTCTTTTCTCAGAAACTATGGGTAAAACCTAGTCTTGCATAGTCTGGAAGCAAATCTAGTCAAACTTTTGCTTGGCTTTGGGTTTATTACACTTGAGCCTATGGCCCAGTTCTGCAAGCATCTGGGTGTGTAACTTCCATCCTATTTATGATTCCTCAAGGTAGGAAAGATTAACATATGGAAACACAGTTGAAATATCATGCAAATAATTGTTTAAAAATTGTGATAACTCATCAAATGATCACAAGGAACGAATGTGGGAAATGGATGTTGTGGTCACTCAGAAAAGCTTTACAAATGTAGCTATTCCCTCCTCCTGGGTTGCTGACCTTGTCCCAAGTGAGGAAGTAACACACTCCAGTTGGTAATTCAGCATGGGAGCTTGCACAAGGACCCTGGAGTCTGAACTGCAGTGGCTGAGGTGCCTGCCCAAATACTCTCCTTCTGACTTCTGTGAAGCAGGAAGAAAGACCAAGAGGAGTGACAATGCCTGAGGCTGTCACAAAGCTCTGCTGAGGGAATGTGAGCCAAAGCGCCGAGACAGGCAGTAGAAACGTCTCCAAAATCCAGAGTACTGAAGATTATATTTCTGCATTTTACAAAGCAGTTGGGATTCACTGGTTTCTATTGTGACCATGTTCTTAGATCCCTGTGACAGAGGGACCTAAGAATATGGTTTCTACTGTCAGTCTTAATTTCTCCAAAAAAAGTCTATTCAGTTAAATGTCAGGAAAATGACAGTGATCGTTAACAAAAGCCACTCATTTGCAGGGTAGAGGGATGCTGAAACCATGACAAGTAAGCTTTCTGGGCCAGGGGTCATTTTATTTCTGTTTCTATACACAATGCTTTGCACAAAACGGTTTCTGAGCAGAAAACCCATCAGCACTACAGTAATTAACTAAATTCTGGTCTTTATTCGAAGGTCTGACACAAACACAATTGAAACTGAAAGTATTCTCTCTGCAGATCCTACTGGACATAGGCAAAATTTTTTGAAATGTAACTATATAAAAATTTTGAATGTATATATGTATGTTTTTTTATATAATTTCAAATTTTATATGTGTTATGTGTGAATAAAAAAAATTAGGCTATAACCATTTTGAAATAGCTTTTGTAATGAATATTATGTCTTCAGCCAGGGAAACAAATGCAAATGCAAATGCATCTCATCTCCAGCTGCAGATGAGTTGAAATGTGGAGTCCCTAACCCTACATGCACACTTTGAACACTTTTTTTTTCTTTCTGCTGACAGCCTTTTAGCAGCATCCCCTCAGGAGGCTTATATTATGAAGTGTAATCTATCTTCTGTTTGATGAATTCTAGGATATTTAAAGAAAAAGTGCTGAAAGAAGCAGACTTGCTGCTGAACCCCTTGTCCTGAATCAATTTCCCAGTCCAATGTGCCTGTTAACTGCTGAAGCCGTGCTTACCCTTATCTTATACTTAATTAGCTTACCCTTACCCTTATACTTAATCCTTATGTTAGGATTAAGTATCCTATATGCTAGAACGTAGATATTTTCTTTACCTAGTGCCTCCTTGCTCTGACTCCCCCTTTTCTGCCTACACCCTGTAGCCCTGAGTGACCCTTCTGTCTCCACTTTGTCACAGAATGAACCC
This sequence comes from Machaerirhynchus nigripectus, assembly GCA_013397975.1. Taxonomy (NCBI): domain Eukaryota; kingdom Metazoa; phylum Chordata; class Aves; order Passeriformes; family Dicruridae; genus Machaerirhynchus; species Machaerirhynchus nigripectus. The sequence continues at coordinate 32,035 of VZRQ01002422.1, forward strand.
ATCCAAATCAGCCCCAGCTGGAGCAGTTCTCCACTGAGATGTCCACCTGACTCCCGTCTTTCCCAGCTCCACAGCATACCTGGCTACATAAAAGCGCTTGGTTTTTTGAACACTGATCACTTTTTTGTTCTTATATTCTTTCTGCTAACATGGAAGGGTCAGCTGGGAGAGCTGTTGTTAAAGAAAATACAGTTTAGCAAGTGATGACTCAGTAATCTGTATTGTCTGGTATCTTCTGACTTGCATCAGAAATGGAAGAACAATCGCAGAGTCTGACTCCCTGGAGACTCTGAGTTTGGGTTTTAGTGTTTGGGTTTGGTTTTTTTTAATAAAACCAAGAACATTTGTTGGTGACTGGAATGTCTTGGGATATTACACTGAGACCATATACTTTAGTTGAGCTTTAGTAGGCCTTCTAACTGGAAAAATGCACCAAAAAAAAGAATTTTTCAGTGCAAAAAAAGAGCAATGTTTTTTATGTCTGCAAAAGGCATTGCTTTTTGTATATGATTTCATCTTGTGAAATGCATTGTGAATGTAACTGAAAATACACTGCAAAGAACTGTGTAGAAAGATAAAGCCGCAAATAAACTATGTAAGAGAGCTTTCTTAAGGCGCAAAAAAACGATGAAAATAAAATACCTCCAGGCCTCTATTTTGAAAACAATGCAAATGTTAGACTACATTTCATTTTTGTATGCTAGCCATCCCTTTCACTAAAACAAAAAATTAATCCCAACCTTTTCTGCAGTTAAAAACATTTCAAACATGTAATAAGTACCCTTCTCACTTCAAACCATCACCACCAGCCTTTATTCTGATGTGCTGTAGAAGGGAATTAATCTCCTTGCAGTTTTTTCCCTTTTTTCTTCCTACATTCGTACAATGTTTCCTGTGAGACTGTGAGCCCTCCTATCTGTGTGTGCCATAAAACAAATATTTGAATTGTATGTCATTTTAAAACAGGCCTTTCAGAGAAAAGTGCTTTAATTAACATTTACTTTTATTTGCAAAGGAACATTGAAGATCCTTTATATCTGAATATAGGTCGTGGCTCCCAAAGAATACCAACAACGTACTGTAAACTCTGCTATTGATATATTAGTGTCACACTCCCAGCCTTATTAATTCTGCGTGGTTGTGAAGCACTAATTATTTCTATTAATTTCGATTACAGTAATGTGTGGTGACTGCAGGAGAGGTGTGAGTGTGTGGTAGGAGGTGAGGGCCACATGGAACAGCCGGTTCTCCTGGATGACAAGCGGGAGCCAGGCTTTGCTGCCCTGGCTGCCGAGGGGGAGCAGAGGACAGGCTCTCTGCCTGGCACAAGGTCACTCTGAAGCCTTTTGCAAGGCTCTGCCTGGAAACCCAGGAGTCTCCAGCCAGTGCGCCAGAAGGGGAAAAATGCAAGTGTCTCCACGGCTTTTGTAGTGATGATGATAATTGGCAGATCATTAGGAGCAGTATGAAGGGGTGGGGCAGGGCTGAACAAAAATCAGATGTGTCCCCGTGGTCCATTGGCCAGGCTGTGCTGGGAGCAGGCTCTGCTGGGGCATCACTCACACACACACACAGGGACATGGGGGAGCCCATGGAGCAAGTCCTTCTCCTCCCCTGTTGCCTGCAAGGAGCACAGATACCATGGGGATTTCTTCCTGTGTTTGCATTGAAAACCTGAAGCTGTGGGGATTTATTTCCTCAGGTGTTGGAGATAGAAAGGGTAAAAGTAATGAAAATCTGCTAAAGACTGAAAATAATAAATTCCTCATATTCTCCCCATCTTCTCCAACCCCCTGGAGCATAGGAATTCATTGGCCAGATAAGCAGGATACTTTATGCACTTGGCCACGCAATCTTGGTTTGTATCCAGGGGACTTTACAGGTGTAAAATTAACCACAGGAGAGCTCTTCTATTGCTCACTGACTGCAGTGCAAACATATGGAGGACTGCAAGTGAAAAATAATTAAAACAATATTTGAGTACATGGCTGTTCTCTCATCTTATATGTACAACACATGTAAATCCATCCTTTTTTTTGTTTCAGTATCTTGATACAGGAAAGTGTTCAAAACATAGTTTTCTCTGTGAAATAGCACCTTTTGGAGATAATTTGCCTGTGCTGAGAGCACAGTGGTGTCCAGAAATGCACACAAAACCAAAGGTTTTATTGCTTGGCATGAACAACAGAATACCTTGGAATGATCCTGTGAAAATCCTGTGGCAGACTTTTCTAACTTGGCTGCCAGTGCCTTTCAATAGCATACCTCTTAAAAAAATAAATCTGGATTTAACTGATACTAAAAGGTCATGGTCCATCAGCTATGCTAAAATGTTTTTAAACCTGTCCCAATACACACCCATCCAATAAACCAGGGACGCTCCTTCTGAAATTTTCTTCCATCCAGTACAGAAAATGTATTTTGAAGTTCACCTAGACACACGCTTACTCAGCAGACCAGAGTGGTTCCAAATTAAGTGGGTTTTTTAATGAAAAAAACCCTCAAACCCTCCTAATTATACCTTTTTCCTCAAGAGACAGGAACAGCTGCAAAGGTGCCGTTCTGATTTCTCTGGTAAATAGCCTGCATTTTATTTACTTATTAAGACCATTTAACACTCCTGGAATGTGCTAGTTTGAGAGCTGTAGAGCATACAAATCTTTGGGTTTTTTCCTGTTTAAAATTTTATTGAAGTGGCCAGAGCTACTGTGGCATAGGCAGCTGTGTCATTAGCTTTCCTGCTGTGCCTTGCAAACTCAAAAAAGAGAGGGATTCAATCAAATATCTCCCTCAAGTGGGAAGTGTTGCAGAGTCACTGAAACTGGGGTGGGACCAAGGGGAGAAAAAACAAAGAATACGAATATCAGGGACAGCAAAGTTCAGGGGGGGAGAGTGTGGGTGGACAGAGATGAAGCATTGCCAAGGAACGCAAAGATGTGCCTCTGAAGAGGGAGCAGACCCCACAGCAGCTTCATGCAACAATGACACGGCAGATCTACTCCCACCTCAGATGCTGATCTGTTGTCTCAGTATTCCCCCAACTGAATAAAAGCAAATTATGCTTCCCTTCTGACAGCACTGTGCACTTGACTGAGGATCTAGAATATCATGTTGCTCTTAAAAGAGATTAATATGCATATATATCATTGTATTTGTGTGCATAGTGACTGAGGATTCCTGCCCCAGTGTTTGCCATCATAAATTACACTGCAACTGCTCCAAACTATTAGTAATCCACTACTGGCGACTGCTTTGGGGGCGGGGGACGTATCATGGCAATTACATCTGCAAATATGGTATGGGTTATGTTTCAGTAGCTCTGATTTTTTTCTAAAGCAGCAAACAAAAAGAAACTCACAATGCAAACCACTGCCTGGTTACAAATATGAAATCCATTAGATCAATTAGTGGCAGAAGAAGGAGCATTTGGATCCATATTTGGGATCATTATCTAATCTGCTTCTTACATTTATTGCAGTCAGCTTAATCTAATGCCCCTCACCCAGTCTGTGTGTGTGACTGCAGGTGTGTATGTGCACAGGCAGAGAAAACATATATCCATTATTTGCATGTAGAAACACAGCTGCTTAACATTATTTCAATAGCACGCAGGCATGTGTAAAATTTCATGTAGAGAAGTTCTTTTTAAACACTGGTTTGGAGACTGACCTCTCAGAACTATTCCCATGGCCTGACTTCCTACCATGAGGATCAGCAGGAGCAGGTTTACAGCTCAGCTGTAGCTGAATGCAGGTTTGCAGTATCTTACAGCTCTCCTTTAGCCTGGGTTTAATTTGCACTGCCAGTCCTGGTGGAATGGGGCTTAGCTAAGTGAGCTGAAGCCCAAGAAGGCATCTGGCTGGTAGAGCTGCAGGAGCCTGAGCCAGTGTCAGGACACTGCCCTGCCAAAGGCCAGGTAGGTTACAGAAAGTGCCAGTCCACAGCACCAGTATAGCTGTACCCCCAGAGTGTGTTACAGCCAGCACAGGCTTGGGGCCAAACTGTCCATGGTCAGCTGCGTCAAGTCTGGCTCTCTGCCCTTTGCTCAGGGAATGAAACGCCAGTTCTTCTCAGGCCCCTTGGTTTGGATGGGGACAGGACTTCCCAGGTTTCTCTTGCAGGCCCCTCTGCCTGTGCCGCTTTCCTCTGCTTAGGGTGACTTCTGGAGGGAATCACTGTGAATTGCTTCATTTTCCTCCTCCATTGTCTGCGGTGGGGGAAGATGGCAAAATATCTTAGAGACACTATAGCTAGAGATGATCTCAGAGTGCAAGTGGAAAAAAGGCAGCAGCAGCAGGCAGTAGGAAGAGAATTAGGCAGCCCTGTCGCACACCCAGAGCAGGGGCAGAGCATGGGCCTGGCAAAAAAAGTCAGTCTTGCACTGTCTCTCCTTTCAGGGCCTGGTGTAGAGTTTAAGGCTTCCTCACAATGAAGCCGCTGGACAACACCTAAAGGCAGTTTACTTATATCCTAACTGGATTATTTTGGGAATCTGACCAGGTGCCAGGCTGGCTGCTTATGAGGAAGTACTTAGAGACAAAATGTTCAAGTGTTTTGCCCAAGCTGTGTGTGCTGGCAAGAGGAAAAAATTTAAACAGAGCAAAGTATGGGCCAACAGCAACCCAGCTTGACTGGAATGTGGAAGTCACTCAAAGGAAAGACACACAAAATGTGGATGAGGCATAGCAGTGTGGAGCAGCCTCTGCCTTGGCATCCCTGTTGGGCCTGCCCACCGCCTGTATGACTGCCCTCTTACTCCCAGCTCAGTCATCCTCCCACCTTGGAATAGCACTGCCACAGGCAAGCACACAAACATCAGGCTCATGGTCTTCATGAAATCCAGCTAGTGATTTTAGTGGATGGAAAAAATGAGGGTAATGGAGATCTGCCCCCAAATGGCTTTTGGAGCCTGGGCAGCACACTCTGATGGTACCAGAGCAGCCGTGGGTACTACCAAGCTAGGAGGAAGGATAGGGCCACAGGTGCCAGGTCACACCAGCCAGAATTAAAGCTTCTCATGTTACCAGGGCAAGGCAGTAGTGAGCAGGGCTGGTCAGGCTCCAGCAGGCCATTTGGCCATACTTCTTGAAAGGCGTCTTGGAACGCACAATTTTAACAGTGTCATGCTAACATTAATGTAAGTGCAAAGAGGAGCATTTATTGCCCTCAAGGGAAGTGCGTTTGAAGCAATCAAATGAGGACAAGGGCAAGGACATGTACCTGGGTGCAGGCAGCTGGGCCAGGGAAAGATGCGCCAGTAATGGCCTGACCGGAATGCCCTGTGCCCAGTCTTAAGGACAGAGTAACAGCTGGTTAAAAATGATCCTTCCAGCTCTGAGTCTGCTTTGCCCAAGAGCAGAACAGCAGGCTATTGCTGGCAAAGGCAAGTTCAGTGCTTCTGGCCATCATCTGGGAGGGAATGATACAGATGGTGAAGAGAAACCATATGGAGTCAGAGTTGCACAAGCCACTGAAGAGCTCTTAGTATCAAGGTCCCTATAAGCATGGGAGGAAAGATGTTTGGAGGAACCACTACCTGCCTCCCACCTCCCTTTGGGGGCAAAAACATGTAGCTTTTATCTGAGTATTTCATACATGGCTTTGCTTTCTATGCTTCTCTTGGACCTTATGAAATCCAAACAAGCAGAAGTTTGGTGATGTGGTCACATAGGGAAAGTCCCCACACAAATTCCTTTTGTCTGTGTGAATCCTGATATCACTTGAAGCTCTACAGGAGAAAGAAGAGTTCAAAGTCAGGCTGGGACGCACCTGTGTGCTTATTCCCTTTTTGTATTCCTTCTAAAGTGTCCTGAGGAGAGGGTAGGTGTGTGCGTGTATTGTGCTGGTGTTAAGTGAATGCTTTGAAGAGGAAAAACATTTGTCATTTTAATGCCTCCCTGACCTTCTGTGGTGAAAAATACTGCAACTATTGGGCTGGAGCTCTGTTGGTCTCTGCATTTCATGCTAAGCCAACACCTTACAGGCCCGTTGACTGCTATCACCAACCATAAAAGCAGTCCTGCAGGAGGCGGCTACCTTCTCTTCTGGGATTTAAACCCCATGCCCTTGAGAGCCAAAGCCCGCACGTAAGGCTTTCAGCCTGAAGACCTTTGTTGTGACAACCCAACACCCAACCTGTAACCAAGTCACAATACCTGCTGCTGGATGGCAGAGGGCATACTAAACTCAGCTGGGAAGCTCTTCAGGGCCCAGGGAAGACATGGAGCTTGCCCATGGCCTCATGGCAAGTCAGCACAGGAGGGATGTGACCCTCCACAGACACACAGGGAGACATGTCCCAGTGCCAACAGGGACACGAGGATGTCTCACAGGGAGAAGCCCGCTGCCACCATGGCACCTCCAGTACCAACAGTACTATGCAGCACAGACTTCTCAGTGAGCTTCCCCTTCCCATGCCATGCTTATAAATGTTGCCATCTAGGGCTGCAGTGGAGGTGGGCTTGCCCACTTGAACAGGAAGTACTGCTAAAAGTGCAGCCTGACTGCTTCAAGATCCTGCCTTCCAGCAAGTTTTGCTCTCTGTTTGCTTCTCCTGGTAGCTGTGTAGCTTGTGCCCGACTCAGGCAGATTCTCCATCCTCTGAAAACAGCTTTTGAGCCAGGAGCTGATGCATGCTCCCTCCTTGCTCCCACTTGCCTACTTGTGACAGGCTCTCCCAGAGACAGTGATCACACCAGCCCTGCCAGCCCTGCAATGCCTTTCTGCTCAATAATGTGTGTCCATGGAGGAATACTAATAAGCTGATTTGTCATCACCCCCAGATCTATGGGTAGGAAGGGTTTCCTCTTTCTCTCCTGCTGACCCTCAGATTGCTGGTTTTTCATGGCACTGCTGGTGTGAGCTGATTTGAAACGGAAGAGGGAGGTGCCTCTTTGCCATTTTTTAATTGGTTTCTAAGCCATTTGTGCTTTGTTTCAGCTCAAGACCACTACAGCATTTTCTCATCTGTTATGCCTCTCTTCAGCAATGAAATTTGGACAGAAAATACCTCCTGTTAAAGTGAAGGGCAAAGCTGGGGAAGAATGCAGGGTGTTAAACACAGTGTCATGAGCTTGAGAGCTTTACCATGTGTTCCTCAAGCTGGGATGCCTGCCGTAACACTGCCTAAACACAGCCTTCCTTCAGGCTCACCAGCAAAATTAGGGTCCTTCTTCCCTATTACAAGTGGCATCATCTGGGAATGTCATAGCCCACTGGCATGGAAAAGTTTTGTTGTTGCCCTCACAGACAGAGACACAGAAATCCATCAGAATATGTTTCATCATCTTTCTTTTCTGTTACCAAGCCCTGTTAATGTAATGAACAACTGCTGTCTTTGCAGTGAGCTCCTGTGCTGTTCACTGAGGGAATTTAAATGGATTTTCTCATGGCAGCACAGGCAGGACTACACGTGCACTGGTCTTGCGGAAAAGAGGGTGTTCCCAGAAGTGGGGGTAGGACACACAACAATAACAGGGCCAGAAACAGATGGGCTGGAGACACCTCTGTCACTGCACTGCCAGGGAACATGGTTTAGGCAAGGACAGAAGTTTCTGACCAGCACTAGAGATTCAAGATGTCTGGTCTCCTCAAGGCATATATTTCAGACCTGATCCCAGGCCTTTGAACAAATGGGACTATTCTCTCAGGCCCTGGCTTGGGCTTTCAGGGGGCAAAATGCCTCCCCTCCTGCTCAATCCCTGTGAAAGCGAAAAGTCTCATTCTCCGTGCTCTTGAAAATGTAGTCCCTGGGTGCTGCCATAGTAAATCACCTGCGATGTGCTTGAATCAGATGCAGGATATGCAGTCACCTTTCTTGATGAAAGCAAGGGCTCCCGTAAGCTTGTTCTTGAAAACTGCAATTATGAGCCCGCTTCAGCCACCCATGCACTCTGCAACAGTCAGCAAAATGTGTTCAGATTTAATGTCAACAGCCCCTGGTGCAATCTCCTTTGGGGTAGAGCTGAACAAAGGGAAGAGGCAAAATCTGCTCAGTCGTGATGACTCTTGTCCTGTCCTTTAGCAGGTCATGAGAGGACAAAATACCCATCTATGCAATGAGGGAAGTGGGTAATGAAGCAGCTGCAGAAGGAGGAAACAAACCAAGATGAAACTGGGGTGTCAGATAAGATGTTAGTGCATTTCGCAAATAAATCAATGCACCAATAAGTCATGCCCACCATCATGCCCCACCCATCCCAAATCTGCCTAGACTTAAAACTTTAAGCCATATCTCTCCCCTCCAAAATTAGTGCACTGTTACCTGGGCAAGAGTTTAACCCCTGATTTCACAATAATGCTTTCCTATTTCAAATTTGCGTTTCTTGGTTGCACCAGCCCAAGTAGTTGGGCTGCTCTTGCTGCCGCAACTTTAGAAAATGCCCCTCCGTGCACACTGAAATACTGTGCTTTGGAGGCAAGGAAAAAACCAGTAGCAGATAGTGGCCTTTCTGAGAAGAAGAGTGGAAAGCATCTACAATGACAATGTCCTTCTGAGACCTGACTGTGTGTGAAAAGGTGTGCAGAAGACCTGTTGTGTTCCCTGTGGACGGACACTTGGACCCTCTGTCAGCGACACCAGCTTCCCCGTTCAAGTCATCATAGTTAGTGACTACAATATGCCAATTTACTTGCTCTTGGTCTGTGTAAACTCAGTTTTTCCATCAAACCAGGAATGAGTTGGCACGCCTTGCCTTTTTCCTCCATCTTAAGTCAAGACAATGAAGCCACAGAGCATACAATTGTGGTTTTTTCCTGTGGAGAGATTGTTGCCTCAGGAACCAGTTCTTTGTTTAAGTGTAGCTTTATTAAAGGAGAGATTGTGGGGATTAACCCCACCTCTTCCCATTTCTTGGGGCAGTTTACCAGGGTTCTACAATGGGGGAGTGCAGGTAGGATCCATTTTCACGTAAGAGGTGCATAAGAACAGAAGTCCCCAAAATACTATATCAGACCAAAGGCTTATCAATTCAAGAACTAATCTTGCACAATTGCCAGAAGCAGACACCTCAAAAGACTATGCAAAAAAAGGCTGGTGCAGCATCACCCTTGTCCTCACCCACTTTTTCTGTCTCCACCTACTGCCAAGACTTGCCAAGCCAGAGGCTGTGTTTGTGATTCAATTTCATAGGTCACCAATAGGCCCTCCCTCGGAAACTTTTCTAGTCCCCTTTTTAGTTGTTTTGAGCCATTTATGGCCAGGAGTTGCACAGCTGTAATTATGCACAGTATGAAACCAGCTTCTTCTCTGTGTTAGTTTTCAAATCTGCTGCCTGTTTGTTTCATGGGGTGCCTCCGAACTCTTGCGGTAAGAGAACAAAATTTGCTCCCTGGCCACCTTCCCCGCACCAGCTGTGATTATATTGCCCTCAGTCACAACTTGCCTCGATCATCTCTGCTACCGCTGTAAGGGAACAGGGTCTTGGTTTCTTTATTCTTTTTTCACGTCAGAGGTCCTGTGCTTCTCATCAACCCCTTCATCCTTCTCTCTACCCTCTCTACTTCCTCTATATCCATTTAGGTAGAGGCTGACCAGAACTGCACATGGTGTTTGTGCTCTATTGGTTTCTGCCCAAGCATTGCCTACATTTTTCCTCCTACATGTACAGCATAGCAGCAATGCTAATTATTCTGCCCTGCCTGAAAGCTAATAAGAAGGTAAGTGCATAGCCTATCCTCCCTTTCACTCACTGAGGTTGTTCATGAAAGTTGTTCCTTTCATGAGGTTGTTCCTTTCTTCCAGGAAGAAGAAGATGCAAGTTTGTGGTGTTGGTACACACTCCCTGGGTGCTTAATTCATTCTGGGAAGACACTGAGGAGGTGATTCCACGTGCTCCAATGCAGGCTGACCTCAAAAGCATTATCAAAACTCAGTGAAACAGTTTGGTCTTCAGCCACAGTCCAGAGGATCTTCATGATTTACAACGTTTTCAAAAAATAAAAAGCTCAGATTTTCCTCAGGAAGGTGCTTGAAATTTCCTGAAGAAATTTTAAATCTTTCTGTTGACAAGTTTAGCCTAGATCCAGCTCAGTAAAACATTAAGCATTAAACATCTGCTGAACAGGAAGAACTACTAAGAATGCTAAAAATGTGTAATCCCATTCCTATTTAGGTCTTTATTCATTGTGGCAATTAAATGTGTGCATTAGTGCTCTGCTGCATTAGGATCTAAGTACCCACATACAATTAAACGCTGTGCTGAACTGGTTCCCAAAGCCAGATTTTAACCTATATTTGTGTCTACTGTGTACCTCAGTTTTGTGCACTGAATACTTATTACTTGAAAGGATATTTTTCCATGAAGAGGGATTTACTTTAAAATATGTCACATGCACTCTTTCAATGATTTCATCTTGCAGAATCATTTTGTGATGGGAATAATTAATAAGGTTTTCTGTATACATATTTTTAAAATAGGTTAATCTCTCAGTTAACCATTCAAGACCATTCTAGGCAGCAGTGTGTTTACAGGTTTGGCTATGTATACATCAAAACATCCTGGGGCTATATGTGAGGTAAACAAATAAGAGTTTCATATTGTTTTACCTACATATATATTGGATTTATTACAAAGATTACCTGAAAAACAGGATAGAAGCAATTTTAAATCTCATCTAATCCAATCCACTGCACTTTGAGCTATAAGCTTGAGTGACCATTAAGATCTACCACAGCACAAAGGCTTCAAAAGAAGACACAAACGCTGCTGTTTGCACTGGTGCCTGCAGCTATCTCTAGTTTCCCTGGGTTTGCATTGTGAGCTTATTTAGCCAGGAATGCTTCTTTTAGCAGCAGCATCTGCAGCATATTGAATATTGGAGCATGCTGCCATCCATTCTGCTTTCATCCAGTTGAATTGCTGGAGTGAATGAGATGCAAAGAAGTCCTAAGACTCGCCCACACAATAAGTCAGTGGCCCAGCTATTTTAAAAATTAGAATAAATTTTCTGTCCATTTGCTTTAACAACTTTATTGCAAGGCACCCTTTATACACATTAGACTATTTCTCTTTTTCAGAAGGGATGGGTATTCATGGATACCATTTATGCTTCCACTTGCATATTTGATCATCACCTTTCCTGATGGAAAAAATCTTCCCTAGGAATTACTAGTGAAATGTTTTCTCTTTGTTCTATGAAGTCAGTGGAGAGAATAAACTAAGTGAATTTTCCTTGGCACAAACAAAAATACATGAATTGTTGTTGGCATTGTCTATTATACAGTCCCATCTTTCCTCTCACTTACCAGACATGGTGTTGCTGTCTTCAGAATCTTTTTTTCTCCAAGACCTGCCAGTTTTTCAGATAGGCCTATGTTGTAATTTCATTGAATGACCACATGGCAGCTGCTTATGCCATTAGTTTCTTGAATGATTTTTAGATGATGATGGTGATTTCTAAATGGAAACCAGAATGTTGTTCCATTCACTGCTCTTTTGTCTTTGTCTTTTAAATTCAAATTTTTTAATAAGGCTGGAATTCCTCAAAGGTCATGGACTCTTATCAATGGATGACAGTGTCTGCATCCTTGGAAATACAGCAGCAGCAGTACATAATACCATGTACTGACATGCCAAAGTGCTCAGATCTAACTTGATAACCCGATAATGCCTCAAGAGACCTGAGGATATCCACACACAAATTAAGCAAATACGCTTTTACCCCCCAAACTTCACTGGCTTCTTAGGGTTATTTTTTTTTATCTCTCCAGAATAGAATTTAACAACATTCATCACACACCATCAGGAGTGGAGTTCAGCTGCAGTATATGTATGTGAACTTGTGATCTGATCCACCCTGGGCTTCTCTGTCACAGGATCAGCCCTGCTTATCATCTCCTCTCAGTGGTAATGTCATCTTTGCTCTGTCCTTGGTTGTGACCTCACAAAATTACTCCCCAAAACAGTAAGAAACAGCTGAAATTTGAATTGGAGTTTTCACTTAAAAGAATCCAGTGAAGAGGTATTAAGTTATTCTGAGCTGCTTTGTCATTGCTATTTTGGGCTACAGAGAGTGAACTCTCTACTTGTGAATACTAGTAGTGCTGCTTCCACAAGCTGGAAGAAACGGGCTCACACAATGTGTTTTTTTCATGTGGCATCCCACACTTCCAGGCTTCCATGGGAATATATGAATAAATCCAATTAAAACATTTTTTTATTCCTTTTTTACTCCCACTCTGTTCACCAGATGTGCCAACTCATCCTGGGCTTTGGTTCCAGCGCGGGCTTCCTTTTTTTGTTTATTGAGTTACCCTCAGTAATGTGTGTTCCCTCAGGGCCAGATCCTGGATTCACTTAGGGTCCTACAGCCATGGTCCTCAGCGGGTGATGGCACTCATGTGGTGAGTGGGTGTGGGGCTGGGAATGCATCCCTGCCTGTGGGGATCGGTCAGCATGTCCATGATGATGCATGAAGTGGATCAGAGCCGGTCACCCTTGCAGGCTGCTGGGAGTACCTGCCAATGCTAGCAAAAATTAGCACAACTGAGATCATATACATTTTCATTAATCTTCGTGAGCCTTAAATAAAAGGAGTACTGCTGGCAGCTCTGATTAAGAGCTTTCTATTGATCATAAAAGCCTAACGCTAAAATGAATTGTTTAATGTTGAAGGATTGAGATAACAGCCAAATAATTTGATTTATCGCAAAACCAAGACATAAGAAGAAAGAAATTACTTCAAATAAGAATGCTACAGTCTCTGTAGTAGGGCCTGAGCTAATTTCAGGCAGATCTGGAAGCCCAGCCTCCATGGCCAAGTCTGCAACCCAGTACAAAGTGGTCACAGCCTCTTGATGCCTCATGAGTGACTTGGCCAGCCCTATGTGGAGGAAGGAGGCCTGAGATGCTTTAGCCTTGCACAATAAATCCATTCCTCTTCTGTGTGTGTGTGCTTTCACATGCCCCCACTATAATAGATACACATTTTTATGCAAAGCAAGAAAATTAATATACAGATATTATATGTTGTGTGTGGAATTCATCCTGCTTGACCATTTCAGCCTTCTGAAAGCTGGGCACTTGAGCTGGTTATTTATATTTAATAGCCTCTATTGTTACCGTAAGGAGAGAAAGCAGCTCCTTGGAGAATATCCCTTTGAGGGGATCTGATTCACCTTCTGTTCACTGTTTAGGGAGGGAACCAAGACTCTTACTAGATGCCTAGTTGTTAGATAAGCTAGATACTGGTACTCCTCAGTGTGTGTGTGTGGGATGAGAGGAGGTGTGAGAAGTAACACAGTGATGAGCCTGCAGAACTCCCTCACGGCAAGCAATCTGCCATTACAGGGTGTACTGAAGGCTGACACAGAGCTTGCCACCCCAGGCACAAAATGCACTTGCAAATCCCCTGCCATATTCTTGATAATGAGTAAAAAAAACAGACCCCCTTTTCTCACCCCCATTCTGACTACATTCATGCTTCTCAACAACATGATTTTCTTTCAGCATGGTGGAGTTCTTGGAAGGATTTTGGCTGTTCATCAGCAGCCCTGTAGTCTCTGGGAATAAGGGAATAGGGAGGTGGTAGACAAGTCATTTGGGAGAAATGAGACATATTCCAAACTTCTCCATGCCTACTTAGCTCCCAAAATGTCTGCTCTGGCTCTGTTAGCAGTTAAGCATCTGTCAAGTTGCTTTGCTCTAGCCAAAGCTTTCAGTGGCCAGACAACTGCAGGCTGGGCAGTGGAGCTCTACCAGGGAGTAAGGCAGACCTTGCCTATGAGCTGTGTGAGTTGTGCAGAAAAAGTTGGGAGAATCCCAAAGACCAGGGGCCTCCTTCACTTGTCCACCAGAAGACTATACTTGTCTCTGAGTGGACAGAAGTTTGCAAAGGAAGCATGGTGTCTAAGGGTGTGGTGCCAAGCATGGGAAGGTATGTGCTGAGCATCAGAGACATTCAGGAAGTGTGTGTCCACCTCAGCAGGGCTTAGAGTACAGGAAACTCTCCTTTGGGGAGAGGGGGAGGGGGTGTGTGAGTGGCATATCCTCCTAACCTGCATTAGCCTATGCATAAAGTTCTTTCACTGTGCCTTTTTCATAAATGTGCTTGTATGTCTCTGCTTTTGAGCATACGCCTTAAAAACAAGTGCATATGCTACTTTAGTCTAACACCCAAACCCTCCTCCCAATCTCCCACCTAGTCTATTCAGGACTTGTCCTGCTTTGGTTCCCACTTGAATGGTTGCATTACTTTTGCTTTTTCCATATACATGAGCTTGTATAGATGCCAGATAAGCATCAAAGATCCCCACAATAATTTCCTCCTGGAGATCTGCCAGCAAAAATAGGGCAGATAAGAGCCTGTCCATACACTGTTGTGGTGGAATTAATCTGTTTCTTGTTTTGAAGCGGGGGCTGTGGTGTAAAATCAGCCTGGCTCGGCTCTCCTCCACAGGAGGAAGAACCTTCCCAGTTTTCACTATTCCCTGGCTGCTTGTTGAGTCTCTCTTCAAGTCACAACTTTCAACTACTGACCCTTTAAATTTCCTGGCATGGACTCATGTAATCTCCTTCTGCTCCTTATTGCCCAGCGGAGATTGAGTCTGACAGCACTGCAATGGTTATGGCTTTGCTTTTGGTTATGGTTCCTTACAGATTTTAGCCAGGCTTAGTCAGAGGCAAACAAGTGTAGGGGAAATTCTTATTTAGTGTTATGCCCTTGGTTTGGTAGCTGTGCCTTCTCAGGGCATCTCGCTGTGGAAGAATTTGCATTTGTCAATAAAGAAGTGAATGTTAAAGCACAAAGGGAGTGTTCTTTCTCCTCTGTTGTTTCTTTATGTGCTTTGAAGTTTGTTCTGAATTCTAACACGTTATGCCCATGTGAATAGGAACGTTTCAAGCACTACCTGCTTGCTGTGATCCCAATAAACAGTAGATGCCACTAATGGAGTCCCTAGCACGTTTTTGGAAGAGGAATATAGGTGGCATATGGCAAAGAAGAATAATTTCATAGTAATAAGCAGAAGCCAGTTATTAGCAAGACACTGCTTTGTAGCTAATGGTGTTATGGATAATGAGGCGAAGGCGAACCTGTTCTAAATGCTGGGAAACAGCTGATTGCTCTCCTCGGCAGAAACAATACCAAACCTGAAACACTCTTGATCCTTTGATAGATTTTGGGGGAAGCTATCACAGTGCTCAAAGACGAGCTGCAGCACAGCCTTGGGAGTGGGCTGTGCTGCAGTTGGCAGGAGAGCTGCTGGCAGCTTTACTACGAAGCTAGGCCAACCTGAGCAGCAGAACAGAAAACCCTGCAGGTGGCATGGCCATGCAGCCATTGCCTCTGTGCTGCCGTCCCCACACATCCCTAAGCAGCAAATGCTTGTGTTTCTGTGCACAGCAGCGATAGCACGTCAGAAGTAAGAGGCTGAATTATTTTCAGGTTGGTTTGGGAGAGGGTTGTTGGTTTATTAAAAAGCACTATCTATCTGAAGGATTTCTTTACAGCCATTGAAAGAAGGTGAGCAATTATATGAGTGTTCACAGGCAACTTTGTGAATGTATCACCCTTCTGGCTTGCAAATAGTTTTGCAGTTCTGTACAGTCTCTGAAGGGAATCCTGCTTATTTTGACCAAAAGAAAGGAAAATAAATAGTGGGGGGGATTAGGAGAGAAATCAAGGGAGAATGAGAAATAAAGGAGAGAGGAAGGGAGGGAAAGAAAAAAGAAGGGGAAAAAGGAGGGAGGAAGGAAGGAAGGAAGGAAGGGAGGGAGGAAGGGAGGGAGGAAGGGAGGCAGGGAGGCAGGNAGGAAGGAAGGAAGGAAGGAAGGAAGACATTAAAAAGAGGGAAAAACTGGACCAACTAAAACAACCTGAAAAACCTGAGTGTTGGTGACCTAAGAAAAGGGCTGGCACTTGAGGATATGCTGATGTTGATCTGTGACCACGTATGATGGTCAAACTCCTTAAAAGTGACTCATGATTTCTTGTGCCTCAGTTCCCAGTGATAGAAATGAGCCAGACTTGCAGAGAACTGCATGCCCAGAATGCCCCAACACACCACAGGTACTGGATGCTCAGCCATACTCCTCCCTGGACAGCCTCAGTCCACCAACAGGCTGGGTCGATGATGTCTGCACTCATGTCCTTCCTGCCCCTTTGCACACCAAAGTGACCTTGGTCTGGACCTCTGTCCCTCTGAAACACCCTGGCCCTCTCCGTGGAGGGGGATGGGGTTCAGCTCACACTCACCCAGCCTATCAGTGCCCCCCAGAAGCCCCTTAAGCCTCCCCCTTCAGCACTGAACCTCCCCCATCAGAAATTAGGGATTTGGGGTTTTGTTTAAAAATAAAGCCAGGAGCAGGTTGCTATGGCCCTGCTCTCCTCAGACACTCCCCAGACAGTTGCCGTGCAAGGGAGTCTGCAGGGCCAGCCTGCCCCTATCTCCCAGCCACCAACGTCTCCCCACACCCTGCTAATGGCAGTGCTTCCCCCACATCACCAAAGGCCACATTAAATTATTATTAATTACAACAGGACCAACAGTGGTGCCAGTGGGCTCTGGTGAAGGGGCAGCTGCCCTCGGTGGCCATAGGAGCTGCCCGGCTGCCCACCCCAGGGGCTTTCCCAAGGCTTCACACCACACACCTCTACAGAGATATGGTTCCCACACAAAATCCAGCTGCCTCCAGAGCAGCTGTCCTGCGGCTGCTGTCACCCAGAAATTTCCACAAAAAACTCTTTCCAGCAGCACTTGCCTGGGGTATGGAGCCACGGCAGGGTGGTGCCTGCACCACCTTCCTTGTTTCAAGCCACACTCAGCAGGAAAGCTGAAATGTCATGATCAGAGCTCACAGGACGGGGTGGTGGAGAATTTCACTCCCCCTCTCCAGAAAGCCCAGGCCAGCCGGTGAACGTGAGCCAATGCCACTCAGCAAAAGCCACCCCTGGCCACCCGCCATCTACCCCTGATGAATGAGCTGCAACACACTCAAAAGGTGAGAAGGCCCAGCCAGACCCATATCTCGCAAACCTTGGCAAAACTGTGGTAAAAATCTGTGAAATAGGCTTTTTACTTTTTTTCTCCCTCTGTTTTTACTTTTTGTTCATGTTTTGGGCTCCATGCCCCCGTGCAGCATGCCTGAGCGGGTTGGGGCTGGGGGGGGACGGGCCATGGCAGAACTCTGAGCCTGGTGGGGTGGGAAGGAGGACGGACGTCAGGCTTGAAGCATTGAAACAAATGCTTCACTGCTCCTAGAGTGATGTCAGGCCACCTTTTCTGCTCAAATTGTAGTAAAAATAAATACAGCTAGAATGTGTGGGCATGGTTTGGAAAAGGATAAAGGGGACATTTCAACATTGGTCTCACTGAAGTGGAAATGATTTCTGATAGCCAGCTGGAAGCTGGCACAGGCACTAGGCTGAAGTTGAGAGTTCATGCAGCTGGGGTTTCATAATACCAAATTGCTAGTCTTTCATTTATTACTTGAGTCGAATCCTAAAATCTTATTTATATGATTAGTCCCTCTGGGCCATATCCTTATTTCTCTTACACCAGACTGACTCAGAGAGGGGGACATCTGTGAGGCAAAGCCTCCTCATTAAAAGGTCCCTCTAGAATGGAAAAATAAAAGCCAGCTATGGTAACATCCTCTAGCCTGCGGCGAGGAGGCTCAGACCAACACAGAAATGAGCTACACACCAGGCAGCCCTCTTCAGCAGAACTAGCACAGCCCTCCAGAGTCCTCCACGCCTTCCTTCTTCAGATGAAGGTTCAGTTCAAGTACCTGGTATTAATCACCCAGGTCATTAATTTTTTTTGGTCCAATTTACATCAAAACCTGCTCCCCCCCTCCACACTGAGCAGCATGGCAGCCATTACTAAGCAAGTATTTTGTGCAGAGATGGCTGGCTCAGTAGCCTGGCTCCTTCATTTGAACCCGTAGTCAGGTGCCCAGGACATTGTGATGAACAGCTCAGTGTTTCACATAGTGTGGATTCAGTAATTTTTCTGCAGACAGGCCCAGCCCGGAGCAGTGGGAGCAGAAGGTGTTGTATCATGCTTGTCCTGGAGGCCAGGGGCTGCTGGCAGAGCAGGTGCCCTTAGCAGTGCGGTATCACCCTCCTTATGGATTTGGAGAAAGGCTATACCAGGTGAGACCCCGGGAATTGGAGACACCTCCAGCAGAACGATGGGCAGACCGTGGGGAGGCACATCTACTCCAACTGTTAGTCTGGCAGAGAGATGTCTGAGGTCATGGAGGTCTGAGCTTGTCCATCCATGTGATGAAGCACAGGTTTATTATTCATCATAGAATCAGGCTGGAAAAGACCTCTAGGATCATCAAGTCCAACCATTAACCCAGCACTTTCAAGTCCACCATTAAACCATGTACCCAAATGCCACATTCACATGCCTTTTGAACACTTCCAGGAATGGTGGCCATTTTCATGGATAGCCTATTCCAGTGCCTGTCCACTATTTCAGTGAAGAAATGTTCCCTAATATCTAACTTAAACTTGCCCATGTGCACCTTGAGGCCATTTCCTCTCCCCCCGTCACTTGTTACATCCAAGAAAAGACTGATCCCTACCTTGCCACAACCTCCTTTCAGGTAGTTGTAGAGAATAAAGTCTACCCTGAGCATCTTTTTCTCCAGGCCAAACAATTTCAGGTCCCTCAGCTGCTCCACGTAAGACTTGTGCTCCAGACCCTTCACCAGCTTCTCTGGACATACTCCAGCACTTCGGTGTCTTTCTTGAAGCAAGGGAACCAAAACTGAACACAGTATTTGAGGTGCAGCCTCACCAGTGCCACCTCAGACCCACATACTGCCCAGGCAGCTGAGCCCAGTAGGCAGAATTTTGTCATATGGGGTCAGTGGAAAAGCAATTCCTTCAGGCTTGATTCTGGGCCTGGCAGGAGTCCAGCACAAGTGCTTCTCCTGCATATCTAATCCTGTGTCTATCTATCTCCAGCACACTTCAGGACTCCTGGCACCTGGTAGAGTAGACTCTGCATATTTTGATTTCTGAGCCTTCACCTTAATCAGCAGCCCCTTGCAATAATCGTTGTGGAATGAAAAGGCAGAGAAGAAAAGGCAGGAGAAAGAGGATGAAGCAGAAGGAAGTGGCCAAGCTCACTGGCATACAATATGAACTCAAATGAAGGCAACGTGGTTTCTGGACCGTGTTCATTCTGTATAAATATCCCCAACAATTTAGAGAGATGGGGAGAAGGCTCTGGAGCAAAAGCCTGGAGGACCAAGGCTGTAGTGCAGTTATTCAGGGATTCAGGAGAGGCTCTAGGATCTGGGGGAGAAATTCCCCAGCAGAAACGCTATGCTGGGGGGAATCACCAATTACTCCTGTTAGCACCTGCAAGCAGGCGTTTTAACAAAGCAGCATTCTCTCATTCTGTTGAAATGCACAGCATATCCCGCCAGGCTAATTAAATAGCAACCTCTCCCTTACAAATAAGGGCACTGCAGAGGGTGTGCTTGAGCTCAGCCCCTGCACACAAAAGGTGACCGTTCCCAGGTTGGATTCCAACAGGGAAATAAAGTCTTCCAGCAACAGGGCTCTGCTCTGCGCCTGATGCTACCATTCAGCTAGCTCGGCAAAGCAAGCCCTCCATCAGCCTCCCTCCCACCCAGCCCCATCGAGTCTGCATCTGCCTGCCCAGACTTCATGGGAGCAGGCAAGTTCTGCTGGCTTCAGCTTCCCAGGCACTGCCTAATTGCAGGGCAACACCATATGCCACGGAGCAGTTTTGTTTGTCAACCTGAAGGGCTTTGTGTAAGTTCTATAAAACGCAGGCGAAGTGCATCCGGCGCAGCGCGGTACAGCGTGCTGCACAGTGATGTCGCCTGCACCTGGACACCTCTGGGACCCGTTACCCTTGCTGAGGGTGGGATAAAAAGTACTTTGTTTTGTGCCTGCATTTTTGAAAACTGAGAAGAGTGCCCAGGGATTTCTGAAGCTTGAGTTGATTAGCAGTTAATGATGTGTGTCCTGAGGAAAAAGTAAGATTAAATATTCTGCTCGTATTGAGCAGGGCATTTTAAGCTTGAGATTTATAGCTATTTTGTTAGTATTTCATGAAGTGTTTAGGTCTGTTCAACTCTTGGTTACACAGCCGCTCAGTATTTTGAACACTCATTTTATGCAGATATAACTTAAACAACCAATGCTGTATGAAAGTGTGTAAGTGCATGTGTTGTAACTGCACATTAACTCTCAGGGAGTGCTATTGAAAAACAGACACACAGGAGTAACTGCTTCAGCAACACACAGATCTGTGCTGAAGTGCTGCTGCCTCATCCCAGGGCCATCCCAGACACAGCACCGGCTGCCTTGAGCCCTGCACCTTCCAGTCTGGGAAGAATGCTGTGGAGAAGCTTGTCCTCTTTGCTTATTTCCTCAGCCCTCACCACTCTTTCTTGACTTGTCTCAGCTGGAGTTGCCTTACACTCAGTTTTGAGCACAGTTCTGCCCTTTCCCATGTGTTGTATCTCTGAGTCATGTTATCCATTGGTGGCCTCTACCCTACAGGTACATCCCAACTCAGTGGCCTGGGTGTCACCCCACAGCATTTCTGTCCTTGGCCTTTGGAACGTGGTGCAACTTTCCTGCAGGTGGCTACCATGCTCTTACTACTTACCTGTTGTGATGCTTTCCTTTCTGAAGACATACTTCTGTCACATTTCCTCCAGGAAATACCATCCATCCATCCATCCATCCATCCATCCATCCATCCATCCATCCATCGATTTAAAAGAAAGGCAAGAAGAAGGAGGTGGGGCTTTTTAATCTCTTAAGAGATAAACAAATGTCCTAGAAACTCTCAATTTCTAGGAGTTTGTCTCCATAACAAGATGAAGGTATGCTTATAAAACTGTACAAGATCAGCAGAGATGCAGTGCAGAGGCTTCAGGCCTCACTAATGAGTCTTGGAAGGGCACTTGGGTTGCTGAGCTGTCCTGATTCCTGTACACCATCCTTTCACTTCTCCTGTTACCCAGGCTAAGTAGATTCATTGAGGCATAGGTAGGTCAAGACTACTACAAGACACTACATCCACAACTTCATTTTGCCTTGGAGGTGTACTGCAAGATCAACACCTAACACATCATGCTTAGCTAATGTTAGCAATACAGTGCGTAGAATGAGGGCACTAACTTTTTTCCCTTCACTTGGGGACATTTCCCTTACACAGTACCATGTGTGCAAAAGAGTAATGTGAAGTGTAGCCAAACAGGCTAAGCTGAACGAAAGTTTCAGGTCCTACATGGCTATTAAGAGTTTCCAGTTAATTGAACACTTGAGTGACAAATGGACACAGCCACATTTGGACAGATAATCTGCTTAAAATCAACCCTTCTACCCCAGGGAAACCCTAGGGAAATAATTTATAGTGCAAGTGTGTGGTGTATTTCACAATATGTAAAATTTATATCTCATGCTAAAAAAGACTAAAACTAGAAGTGGCTGACAGAAATGAAGCAACACAACTCTCAAAAGTTCTTAATTTGAATGTACAAAGTCATAAGTCTCTGGTGCATATGCACTGTTAAAACTTGTACTTAAAACTGTGTGCTACACACACAGACAGAAAAAGAAGAGTAACTAATGTTGCTCAGTAGACGTTCTGTGTTATTACTCTAATTTCCAGTATGGAGCTCATACAGATTTTTTTACTGGGATAGCTGTGAAAACCTTCCAACTTTTTCTCCCGCCTCTCACCTTTCCCAAATGTGAAGCTGAACTTCTATCTTGCAAGAGGTACTTACTATAGGTCTGATTATATATTGGCTCCTCAGCCTGACTGAGCCCTCTCTGTGTGGCCAGGGGGATTAGCACAGGTCAGCTTAAGTGATTTTTTTTTAGAAGAAACAGGATGCATTGTATGTATGTGAGCCTTCCGAGGCAGCTTAGCAGAAGCACAGCAGCGCTGCCGACAGGGATAATAGCACTGCTAATAGGTATGGCACGTATTCCAAATGCATTCAAAATACCAATGGCTGCATCACTGCTTCTCTTATTTTTCTGAGGGACAGACACCAATGAAAACCCATAAAATAATAGCTTATTTTAACTAACATCCTCTTGAAAGAAATGGGACTTAGTCTAGAATTATCTGTTAATTTGGAAGAGAAAGGTTTTTTTAATGAATTGTAAAACAATCATTTGAATTGTGTTTTAGCATTGGTTTTCTGTAAAACTCTAAAGGTCGTGTTCCTGCTTTACTGTAGGACTGTATCTGGTGTATATCCAGATTCACAAATAGCTAAAGAATAAAAATTCTTTCTTTGGCAGCTGGAACAAAGTGTCTTAAGCAAAATCATGTGTTTGAATCTACATCCAGACATGGGTCTTACTAGTGCAGGTCTGGAAATTTCTCCTACAGTCAGACGTACATTGCAAGCCATATATTTTAAACAGAGCACTGGGCTTAATTTGGATGGCTTTATCCATACAAAAAAAAAAAAGTTATACATATTCATAAAAATAATCCTTAGATCATTCAAACAATAAAGTTTGAATCTAGAAGAATAAACTTTCATGGCTAAATTGATTTGGCTTTTTAGGAGCCCCTTTCTTTAGGCAGACCTTTCAACCTCTAGAGCTGGGGATGGAACGCTTCTTCAAACAGCAGACTGTTGTCCATGTCAGAGCTTGAAAAGCATTTTGAAAGAAAAGAAAGTGAAATAACCTCAGATGTTATCACAAACTCCCGTCCTTTTGAATTAAAAAATGGTTCATGACTTACTATGGATTTCCTGTGAACAAGTTTATTGGGTGAGAGTTTTACCTAATATTTTGATGCAATACCAAAATTGTGGGTTCTTCTACCTGATGATTCCTTGAGATGCATGAATTTCAGGGGTCACATGGTAAGACTTTTTTCTTTGATTGGATGAATAAAACATCTTATATAAGTAAAAAACAAACACCACCGGTGAATGAGGTGCTTCTGGCACAAACACTTGGAAGACTACTCATTCATTCTTAAAATTCATGCCACTTTCCCACATGAGGGTTGTCACATACTTGGCAGTGGTCCAAACAGCATAAACCATAATCTAGGAATAAAAGCAAATGAATGCAGGTCTTTTAGTGGCAAAAGATCAGATTCTGAAAAAAATAAATTTTCAGCCATTTCTATTAACAGTGTTTGCTGTAAAACAAAACCTACTTACACAGATGTCTGCGTGCTAGTTCTTCTGGGGTTTTTTTTTAACCCTTAACTCCTGCATTTTATCTTCTTTTTGTGAGTTTGAGTCAGACCATCAGTGTTCTTTTCATAGAACTGTTTGTGTTCTAATTAAGCAATAAAGAGCAGAGCCTGTCCTGGGGATTAGGAGTAACTTGGAGTGTTGACGCAAAGCTGAGAGCCATTAGTGACACCTGGCCATTAATTTCCCAAGAGATGCTAGTGCCAAACTCATCAGGGCTGTTTCTAACAATCCTTGCTGGGTTTTTAATGGGGAAAAACATATTTTTGACTTTTGGAAAGTACCAGAGGGCAGGTGAAATTACTACAGTTTACCATTGAGGAGATGACAGGAATAAAGGGAATATGTATGACTACAGCAATATCTGTAGAAAAATACTTTCTTATTTGTTAACCCACACACACATACCCACAGAAAGCAGATATTCAAAATAATTACAGATTGGAGAGAAGAGGTGGGAGATATTTTCAGAGCTACCAACTTCCAGTACACCAAATTTCACCAGATGAACCAACCTGACTTCCAAACACCACAACACTTGCTGTTTATCACTTTTAAAACCACTTCTATTGCTGTTGCTTGAGAAGCATATAGAATAATGATATGAAAAGCTTATCCAATTAACATATTTATGCTTTACTTGGCAGAGAAGAAATAGTGGGTATATCCATCTAAGTATTTTTGCATTCCTTCTGGAAATACATTAACCATTCCCATCCCTGCCCCCGCCTCCTTCATGCTATTACAGTACCTTCATCAGAGACAGCCTTGCATTGCTTCTGGGAGAACACTTTCACTAAATTCTTACAGGATATTAATGGACGTTCCTGTATAGTATTGCCATATGAATGTTTCAATGACCTAGATAAATGTGCATAATTTCCTTTGTGTGTAATGGGCATGAGTGTTTAATTATGACAAGTTGTGACTTTTGTAGTTTATCTCTGCCCCCCAGGGAGCCCTTGAAAATGAAATTTCCTATTCCTTGGCATGCAGCGAGTGCAATTTTACAATAACCCTGTACTAGGATATCATAATCCATGTTGCTTCCTCCTTTTTTCCTCTACTTCGTATATACAGAGGAGTCGAAACACTGAAACTGGAGTTATGTGAAATGGTGAATTTTTACAGAAAGCAGAAGGTTACAAATTAAAAGAAAGATTTAATGGAAAATAGGCTGCAAGACAGCAATCAGGATGACTTTTTCTTACAAGCCACTTAAATTACTGACCACACATTAATTCTGAGGTTAAGTCCATTGGTTAAACTAATCACTATTAATCAATGAAGCTGTTAATCAAATTGCTGAGAGCACAGGACCGAGTAAATTGGACAGTCAGATAATCTCTTGGGCTGACCAAAGATGCAGGAAAGTTTGTGTCCCTCTCAGAAAAATGAGCAATGAGCTAACTAATTTACATGCTGTAATGGTGTTTGCAAATGATATTTGCAACAACGTCAAACCCTGCTATGCCTTATTTTTTGGGAGTTTTTTTAACTGTCTCCTGCCCTTCTGCCATATGCATGCTTTTGTCCCACACTTGCACCCTCTCTCCCTCATATTTACATGTGCAACCAAGGATGGAAAAGGCTTGCAATGGAAAGGTTTCAAGTGGAGGATTGATGGCCAGTGATTGTGAAGCCAAATCACTCGCTATACTTGCTTTGCACTACATGATTTCCTGCTGTTGTTTCTAGTTACAGTAGATAATAAAAAATGTTACAAAACCCTCTTAATAAGAAAACAAAACACAGATGGCATGTTGAATGTAAAGCATCTGGGGATGGTAATTGACTCTGGCCTCAAAAGCTATTTTGTTCCATCCCAGTTTTCTTGAGAAAGTGGGAAAGGGACAGCAGGAAATGCTGCATAAGTTGCTGGAGTGAACTTTGCCAGCTACCAAAAAAGACATCTATGCTGGGAAGTAGCTGGGTCTGTTGGGGGGGGGAACACTAAGGGCCAATGCATAGTGTTATTATCCTCTTATCTCTTGAGACCTTGGTTGGGAGAGCCATCTGCACAGTATTCTTTGGTCAAACTGATACCCAACTATTTGAAGACTTGCACAGATGCTTCTAAAAGAAAGAAAATGTGGTTATTATTTGCGATATAAATTCTGAAAATGAAACATTATTCCAGGCTTAAAGAGCAGATGATGCCTAACAGAAAACTTTTAAAAACATCCCATTGAGAAATACTTCTATCATGCATCGTAATTTAAGTCTTTCTCCTCCTTTGTTCTTTGGTAGCAAACCAGATCTGGAAATCAACTGTACAGTGTATGTTTGGCATAACTTCACTGCCCCCTTTGCTGTTTGTTTGCCCGCCTTTGCAACCCCATGCCACAGAGATCCACCGTGTTCAGTTTCAATGCAGAGGTCCCTGCAATGAATGCATTCGTCTGTTCCCAGGGGCCAGCCTTGCAGAGTGCTACCTGCTGAGGAAATATTACCCATTTTCTTGTGAGAACATGAAAACAGATAATGACTGATAACAAAACAGTTATGTCCTAGTCCTTGTTGGCGAGCAAAAAGCAATGGAGCATACCTTGGGGAAGATTCACGCCAAGATGCTTGGTCTTATTCCCTGGTGGTAACCAATGCAGGCTGTGAGGGCTGCTGCAATTTATATTGGCTCCTTGAGGCCTCCTGTTCCATCAGACATGAATTTCACAGAGCAAAACAGCAGCTTCCACATTTGCTGTGCTGTGTGTCTCCAAGCCTCCCGGGTCTGGATGGAAATGATTTACTGATGATAGATGTCAGTGTCTGCATTTGAGCATATATTTAGGGGTATCTTTCTGTCTCTTTTCCTCCATGGGGGCTGCCAGTATTGCCCTCAGGTGGTCCAGACTGCTCAGCAAAAGCAGCATGAAGCAGAGTGGACTGAAATTATCTCAGCAGGTCAGAGCATGGTGCAAATAACATTCACTTAAGAGTTGGACTTGGTGATCCTTGTGGGTCCTTTTCAACTCAAAATATTCTGTGATTCTGCGGAGTCAGAGGAACAAACAAAAGGTTCAATATATTTCTTGGTTCCTACTGACAGAGGCTATTCCTTTCTTGCCAGATATATCCTGAAAGCACTTCCATGTCTATGAGTGACTTGCCAGGGGACAACTTGTTGACAAACTGAATGCAAGTCACAAGGGTGTCTTTGAAGTGTCTTTGAAGCTGGCATAGATTTTGCCTTACTAGTTTGGGTATGGAAAATTCATGTCAGGTATATGGCAAAGCACTGGGCACAGCAGAAGAGTGAGTGCCTTTCATATTTTGCTGAGGACAGATGACATTTCACTGGCTTCGTGTGGCTGCAACAGCATCAGCCTAGAATCCACAGTTATTTTGACGATGTGGATGTTAGTTTAATCATCTCCCTTACTACTCTGGTGTTACTCACTACTTCCCAGTGACTACTACTTCCAAATTATCAGAGTTCAACACACATGGATATGTTCTGGATATGTGGCATATTTTAAGCTCTGTTGTTTAGCATTATATGTAGTTTTTGAGAAGCAGAAGAGATCTGAGTATGGAAAACACTCGCTGACGTTCTGTTGCACTTACCTGAAGGTGGCACTTACCAAATTTTTCAATGGTAGTGGTATTTCTGACAGTCACAGTAGACTCCCATTCACCATGAGGACAAGTAAGGGTCTTACCTGCCAGAGGGAACCTGTCAGGGGCTGCATGGAAGGTCATTACAGCAGAGGCTGAGCACAGCAATGAAATCCACCAAGAACCTGTGACTCCTCTTAATCATGTCCTGTGTAACCCTATTTCACTGAAGTACCTAACCCAGATGGACAAGTGGATAGGGACTCAGAAATTTTGCTCCTGTCAGTTTGTAGCAGGGCTTGCACTCACTTGCAGCTCTTTGAGTCTTGTCCAGGATACCACAGAAACCAGCCACAGAAAAGGTGTTTGGAAGGGAAATGGCCTCAGTACATTCAGCAAGGGCTGTGACACATACATCCAGCACCATCTGTCAGTATCTCTCGGCTTCCCTGCTGAGATAGGGGTCTGTTGCAAGGTGATGCTTCTGTATGAGTTGTGAAGGGTGTTGTGCTTTGTGGTGATCAGTCTGTGGTGTTAAGCTATTGGAGCAGCTGTGAGAGAGTCCTACAGTGGTACTGCAGAGAGGCACAGATGCAAGCTAGGGCAACATGAACAAGGTTGGCTCCATTTGTCCACTGTGGACTGTGAATTCCCCCATGTGCCACTCAGGGAGCACCACAAGGGCACTGATCCAATGTTGGAATCCAAGGCATGCCTCTGGCAGCCCTGGCAGGTCAAGGAGCCCCGGAGCCCCAGCAAGGGGGTCCCAGACCCTGGCCAGAAGCCAAGAATGAAGGTGGTTTTGATCTTAGTCCATGGGAGAAATTACCAACACTGCGAGAAACACTGCAAAACACAAGAGTTTAAAATGGGTAGTGGTTTAGTGTGTTACAAGGTAAAAAATAGATTTTAGGGTTTTTAGAATAAAAATAAAAGACTTAAGATGGAGGATTTTGGGCGTTGCCCTGCCTTTCTTCTTCTTCTTCTTCTCCTTCTCCTCCATCTTCTCTGGTGGTGGTAGCACTAAATGATTGGTAGAATGAAAAAGAGGTAGAAATTACGTGTCTTGAATAGGTGCAAATTAATTGGTATAAAATAGTAAATAAAAAATACATTGTGAAGAATGGTTGGATCATGGAAAGGGTACAAAAGGGATGGGACAGCCCAGGACTGGGCAGTTCCCGCTCGGACACGGCTGGCATCAGACTTACGGCCAGAGCTGAGAGCTGGCTAGAGATAAGAAGACATAAACAACCTAAAACAACATCTGCAGGCGTTTCTCATCTGTTCGGGCTCGGAGGTAAAGCTTCCCAGAGGCGAGAGAGATAAAAAACCTGAACTTGTGTGGAGGCCGAAACTCCCACAATCCCCTGCACCTGAAAGGGTGATTGCAGCCTCCCAGGAACACCAAGTTATGGACAAGCCTCACGTCAGGCCCTCTCTGATGCCCAAGCACTGCCCATGGGGTGGTTTCAGAAATGCCTTTTCATATTTCTTGTCAGACAAAACATTTGTGAGCCTGGAGTCCTAGAAGGAAGCCTGGAAACAGGGAATGTGAACACATGGGGGCTTAAATGACATGTGAGGCCAAGCATAAAGGTTAGTGAAGATTTCATCATTTCATCCTAAGATTTCACATCTTAGGAGATGGCTTTGGAGGTGAAGTGAGCACAGCTCAGCCGATGCTGAGCTAGGAAAGAGGAGAGGGAGGTTTTGGTCTTTCTTCAGTAAGGTAAACCTGGGTAAGAAATGGTCATCAGAGAGTCCAGAGCCTGTCCCTGCAGGCACCAGCTGTGTACCTGCACAGGGCTTTCTTACAAGAAGTGGAGGCTCCCAGGTGGTGCTGCAATGCACAGACCAGCCTTGCCTTGGAGATGGGGTGAGTCTGCTCCTCTTGTGCCTTTGGTATAGAGTCTTTCTGTGTGCTTTCACATCAGCTATGTGAGGCTGCATGGGCAGTGAGCTGTGTTAGACCTGCTGCATAGTGGTAGAAGGCCTTAACAACTTGGGGGTCCTAGGACCTGGACCTTTGGGCATAGCCCTCTTACACTCTATAGCACGAGTGCAGCAGGGCTTTGTCACCACAGGACATGGCCAGAATGTCTTTGTGGGGGTTAGCAGTGAAGACAGGAGGTGCATTTGGCCTCAGGCACAGGGACAGATGACTTCAGGCCTGTCACCTGATTCATATGGAGGACAAGGGTTTGAACCTTTGAGTCTCTGATAAGCTGCTACCTCATTCTTACCCTTCAGATTCCTTTTCTTTATCTCCTCTGTCTGTCATTTTGGATCTGTTCTCTCTGCCACTGCTGCCTTGACTCTGAAAAACGTTTCAGACACAGCCTTATTGGAGCTGTATGTGCAGTTTGCAGTGCTCTGGTTGTTCTGATCGAAAAGGTAGAGGCTGTTGGAGAATTCAGAAACATTACGAGGGAGCATGGACTCGTGGCATTTGTTCATGAGGCCAGACAGTGGCTTAAAGCCTCACAACCATCCCCCAGGAGGCAGGTACTACTTTCTCCTCCTCCTCGTCTGCTGCTCCAGTTTGCCAAGCATCTGGCCTATTCCTGGGAATTATTCAGTGCCATTAGACCTATCACCAGCTCTGCTCTCCTATGTACAGATCTCATGGGTCCAGACCATAAAATCATAGTACTTACATGAGAAATACAAAGGTTGGCATGACTACGAAGAACTACATTTAGTACTGTAGACTAGACATACATATTCACATATATATGTAAACAAAAACAGACCTAGAGTTTTGTGGTGTGTCTTTTCAGCAGTCTGCACACAAAATCAGAGATAGGTAGTCTCTCAGCAGGTTAAGAATTAGGAATATTTGGGTACCTTAGTTGTTCCTTGATGCATCTGCAGTTCAGTTTAATAATAATTGTGATAGTTTTTTAAACCAGGAGTATTTTATGTTCTTTGATGCAAATGCAGGGCTCATTCTTGACTTTGCTTTTAAAAGCTTCGTGTGTGTGTGTGTGTGTGTGTGTGTGTGTGTTTGATGAGGATAGCAGCACAGGCAAAGGAAGAAAATGATAGTGTGTGAACATGCATTACCTTCCCAGCAGGGAAGGGACTTGCCCCTGAGGGTCATGTCAACCTCAGGCATTTAGAGAGTGAGATACCTGGAAATTTCATGTTGAACAGCTACAGAGACCAGGAGGGATAACTGGAAGGGGCTGGATGCCCAGACGTGGGCTGGGAAGCAGACAGTTGAGGAGTAGCACCAGGCAGCCCTGTCTGCTGCAGAGAGGAGGTGAAGCCGTGCATGCACACCCCTCCTCCCCCATCTCAGAAGGCTGTGATTGCCTCTGTGAGGAGTTATCAGGCCAAACACTCTGAATATTTTGCTGGGGAATATGTTTTACTTAATTGAGCGGAAAATAAAAATTACATGGACATGGAGGGTTTATAACAATGCAAGATGGGGGAATGTGCTTCTTAAAAAATAAAAGCCAGAACTCCCACTGCTGCATGCAGTACTCAGGGTATAAAATATTTGCATGCATTGCAATGGCTGGAGTTTGACATGTATGCATAACTTTGAAGGTCTCCTTGATTCCCTATAAAGAACTTAAGACCAATCTGGTTTGAAGCTAATTCCTTTTCCCTTAATTCCTGCTCAGCTAATAGGAAGACAAAAAGTAAAGACAGCACAATCGGTTCCATGGTAGAGATACACCACATGTTCCCCTGAGATGACTGGACTAGGTTTCTGATGTGCTTCGGTGACATGGGAATAGCAGCATTTGGACAGCAAAGCTGTTGGACCTATTTGACAAGCAAGACTGTGCACTTCTTCACAGTATCATGGGACAGCCGAGGTTTCAGAGTACCTCCGAGCTGGTCTAGCCTAACCCTCTTGTTCAATTGCCTCTTTAGATACTAAGTGTGTATTTATCACGTTGCAGGGCTTTAAGCTCGAGCAATAAATGAGCTGGGAGGGAGAAAAGAAAGACACTCCCCACCAATTTGCAAAATACATTAATTTTTCTCTTTCTACCAGAAGGATGAGAAGCAGACAGAGCCGATTTTGTAATCTGAAAAACTTATTATATCCTAAGGATTCGCCTGAGGGTGAAATTCTAGCCATTCCTTAAAATACTGTAAGCCATACATATTCCTAGTGAACTGTGTGCAGTGAATTGTATTCCAGGAATGAAAGAGCAGGGCAGCGCCGACTCCGGACAGGGGGAAGTACTGTCCCCCTGCTCCAGAGCCTTTTATAAAGACACGGCCTCCCTTTTACCATTTCTTTCCTGGCTCATAATGCTCTACATAAGCAGCTCCTTAAAGTGCTCCTACATCTAATCTCAAGTAATAAGCATGCATTCGTGTAGTCTGTCTGAGAGCTGGCATTAGGGAGAGACCACCCTGACCATTCGTGGTGTGGCTCTGCAAGGAGGCTGCATTAACATTGCTGGGGGCTCAGAGGGCTTGAGTGCCCCTCTGCTGTGATCTTCAACTAAACACACGGGCGCTGCATTAGGAGGGCTCTGGATTTTTTGCATTTCATCTTCTTTATCTGTTTGAACGCAGGGATACCTTTCATCACATCCTCTTGCCCTCAGACTGTCATGATCCATTTTCCACTGTGTGCATCCAGATGGCTTTTACAGGTTAGATTTCTCCAGCTGATTTTTTTTTCAATACAAAGATGTCACTGTTTAATTTAGGCACTAAGAGTGCTTAACTAGGATATTATTTTCTGCTGAAAGTTTTACTTTTCTAATCATGGCTGAGTGACTTTCACAGACACATCCTTGGCCACTGAATAGCGGCTCAGCAGCTTGGCAGTTGCTTCCTTGCCTCCAAAATATGCAGCCTGCTGTGGCTGCTCGTGGAGACTTCATGGACCCCAGTCCTCCCATCATCTGCAGCATCAGAGCAGGAGAGGGACAACCTCTCTTGGCACACAGCTGGAGCTCCCAGAGCACATTGTCAGTGTCACAGGGCCATCAATTGCTACCAGGTCGTATTTCCTGCTGGTGGCGTGGGAAGCTTGGCAGCTCTGCCTCCCTGCCAGAAGGCCCATCAGCTGAAATCCAGCATGGAGTATGTCCGAGGAAAGGGTGTTTGTTCTACTTGTGTCCTCCATGAAGTAGTTAGTGAAACGTATGATGCATTCAGCTTTTTTCATATTACACTCCATAATTGTATTAATAAAAGGTATTTACCCTTCATTATTTTCATTCTCCAGAGAATTACTGAAGACAGGATATAATTAATCCAGATGCTCATGTGAATCCAGGGAGGTTGTGTGCAACAGCCACTGTCTTCACTAAAAGTAATTGCACACATTCACTACAGTCCAACCTCTATGGCACTTTAAGAGGAGCATGTCTAATTCATGAAAGGGAAGAATTGGTTATTATCAGTATTATCTGTAGCACTCTGGCTTAATTAAGAGTGTTAAAGAAAGATAAAAGGTAGGACAGAAATGCACGAAGATGAAATTATTTGCCCAAGGTCACAGAATGGAGATTAGTACCTGTGTCTTCACTGTCCCAGGCTTGTACCCATTCCACTAGATCAGGCCTCCCAAATCACCATTCTTGATTATCAAGTATCATGAACACCCATGTAAACCTCTCAAGGAGAAAAGCAAAAATGTCTCAGAGTAGTCTGATCAAATTTTAGCAATGCACAAGACATCAGTGGAATTCATTAAAAAGAATATTTATTGAGAAGCAATGTTAAAATGGAAACACTCATGCTTTAAAGCAGTCAAGGCAATGAAACCTTGCTTCAATTTGGAACTCATATTTTTGTAAAACTAATCAATTAGATCATGCTCCTAATTTAGAGTACTTATGCTTTCAGCTACATTTCTGAGCTAGGGACAGGCTTTCTAGGATTCACAGCTTCTGAAATAAAAATAATTGGTTTCCAAGGAATGTAAAGTGCTAAGGAAGTAACCACTTACCAAGCTATTCATCCAGGAGCAGTTCAAGGAGCAGCTTTACATATCTGGGCATCTGCAAGATTAAAAAAAAGATACAGTTCATTAGCAGACAACAACGTGAATACTCAGGTTACAGCTGAAAGGACAATGAAAACTCCTTGGGTGTTTAAGTAAGGATGCCAGTATGAGCATCATTCCGTCTGAGCAGCTCTGGTTCAAACATGTCCCTTGGCTGTGTGCTCTGCTCAATCCCCCCCTCCCGGTTCTCCAGGAGGCCCCTGTCCACTGAAGCAGCCAGGGTCTCTGCCTACTCTCCCCACTCTACCCCACCCCATAGGAGATGCCAAAGGGCTGCTGAAAAGACTAAACCCCAGACCTGTTGCCAGCTCCTGTGTCCTTCCGAAACAACGTGGTGAAGGGAGCAATTGAGGGATGGAGGTCTGGTCCTGAGAGCAATCTCAACATGGGCAGTAATGTCTAAAAAGTCAGTGCCATTCTCAAAGATCTTCAGACGGTAGTTTTCCAACATGTTGCTTTGTTGGAACAAAAGCCCTAGAGGTGAAACCTGCCACTTCTGAGGTGGAATTTCTGCCTAAACTGTGGAGGGGCGCCAGAATAGCCAAAGGCCTGTTCAGGGCAATGGCCTGGGAGACTGAGATAATTTCTAGCTGATATGATGGAGTGAGCTACAGAGTGTACCAAAGCCAGCCTAAAGGGGCTAATCCAGAGTGTGTATGGAGACAGTGGATGTGATTTTTTTGAAATTGTCACACAGGTCTAAGTGAGCTGGATAGTTAAGTTACCATTTGCAATCAATCAGGGCTTGGTACAATTGCCTATCCATGGGTGTCTAAAGAAGTTTCACCCACATGAAACTGGCAGACGTGGCAACACATCAGTGGGTGACCAGTACTCTCCTGGGCCACCAGCTGGGGTCCTACTGTCCCTATGGCATCTCAGCTGATGATAACATGTTTAGGTAAGAGCAGAGCTTCTTGCTGCCTTTTAGACACTTTGATGAGAATAAGTTAGACCATGCAAGTCTGAAACACCGTCGTGGGCACACCTTTCTCTCAAACAAAACCTCGTTTGATGTGCCTACCTTGGCAAGCCCTGCTGCCCAGCAGGGCCAGCAGTTTGGGTGCAGCTTTCTATTGACACAGCTGTGAAACCCGCCCTTGCTGGCAGTGAGGTAGATCCTGTTGGGCAGGGGCTCTCCACAGCACAGCATAGATGCATCCTTTGTTTCAAGCCTCTTGTTTGAATCAAGCGAAGCAAGGCCCTGAACTTTGGGCTCCCATATCCAAGGCATGACCCACACTATCACGTCTTTGCTTCTTCTGGCTCTCTGGAGAGGCAAATCACCTCTAGCATTCAGGAGGTACGATCTTAAACCCCATTGGCCATTCTACAAAGAACAACTGTCTGGTGGCTCCAGCCCAAGGTGTTGTGTGCCATCTAAGTGGGATGGGTTGGCCTGTCTTGAGCCTATGGAGTCAGTGGAAAGAATCCATTAAAATTTATCAGGCTGTGGAATCCCATCAGGTTTTTAATTGGAAATGTAATTCCAATTTGTGCAAGAAAGCACACAGAATAGGATTCATATTGCCTGGTTTTAGTGGGTATTTAGTGTATGTGACTGCCAAGGCACTTTATACCATATGGGAAGGTAAGTGCCTCCAGGGGTTAAATCATAATGTTTCTCTCTCCCTTACATTATTTTTTATGCTTAAAAGGCTGTCTATGTCAGGGGAGGGGAAGAAGGCAGGTGATGGGAAAGTTCATTTGAAATATACATCTCCTGTCTAATGGGCTGGGTAGGCTAATTCCCTGCCCTGCTAGAGCAGCAAGCCCACAGCTCTTCCATCTAATGCCTCACCACCACACTGCAAGCAAGCGCTGCCCTTGAGCCTGCTGAAGCCAAGCTCCTTGACAAAACTGAAAAGCCCACAATTCAGTCCTTTATTTTGCATGATCAGGATTCAATTCTTGCTTGAATTTAATAGAAAACACGTTTGAGTCCTATTAGACTGCAACACAAAGCTATACTTCAGCGCTCGACTCTGGTTTTGAGTACTTCGTGAATGCTTTCTTCCTCAGAGAGTGGATTTTAAAATCCAAAACAAAGAAAACTTAATTTGAAATTTAATGGGTTAAGCTAAAAACTCTGAGGATTACACTGACCTTGAGAAGGTGATAGAGGAATTACACTTTTCCTTAGGCACTTGTGCTAAAGACTCATTTTGTCATTTCCGCCCCTCCCAAAAGATGTAAAACTGTTCCCTGATATTCATTATAGCTGCCATCTCAGATACACATACACACAAATTTTGATATTCTTACAAGGTCCAAGGCTTCATAACTCAGCAGAAAGAGGCATAGATAACCCAGCAGACTCTCCTCAAGAATCACTTTTTAAAGCAGTATCTTTTGCAAAGATTCACCCAAGTCAAAACATTGTAAACCCTTAGAAGTTACAGTAGGTACACAACATGCAAGTATTAATCTTGCCTAGGACTTTGCTTTTCCCAGATATGCTTGTGTGATTCTTTGCCAAAGCATCATTGTATTCCCATGCTTCTGAATTAAGTTTTTTTTACACTTTTTTATTTCCAGAATTAATTTCTTTGAGGCACTTGAAGTGGGACTCACTGGACTGTCAAACAAGTGTTTGTGTTATGCAGAGCCCTGTAGTATTATAAAGTACCTCAGGCATCTAGACACTAAGCAGTGGGCACCTTCAGCCACAAAGCAGGAACCAGACTGTTCCTGCAAGGTGAATGGTGAACAAAGGATCTATAAGGGAAACACTAGAGATCCAGGGTGGGCAGCCACACATACACTGAATGGAGAGAAAAAAATGAAGGGACGTGTTTCTTCCAGCTAGCACACAGGGAAGATGTCTGACCTGTGCCTTGCCCAGTCCTGACCTTTCTGTTACTGTGGAGTTAGGGAGTGCATGATGGACTGTCTCTGAAGGAAAACAACAGGCAGTCTCTCCTCCAAAACAGCCAAGAGCCTCAACATGGCAGTGTCTATCTTGGGTGTAGGAAAACAGCATTAAGATCCTCAACCTTGCTGATTGGGAACAAGGGCTTAACAAACCCAGCTTTTCATCATTGTCCATGAGTGCCCTTAAAGCTCACACACATACTTTTCCTTTGGAGCACTTCATGATGCTAGAATAGAGGAAAACTAGGGGATTAATGGCAAGCCATCCTATCTGTCTTCAAAATGAACCACATGAAACCCACCTGATGGCTTTTTTGGCAGGGTGGCTGGCAAAGCAAATGCACAGTAGCTGTACTGGATGTCAAATTTACAGTTTTTCCTGTATTTCTACATGCTACACTCACAAGAATACTAGGGAGACATGAGCTAAATGGTGCCCTTGAAAAGGAGATACATATCTGGTTAACAAACTTACTTTAAATCAATAGATAGCACTGAACAAAGACAATGAAAAATACCACACCTGAAGGAGAAACCTGCAGTTTCTATATCAAATGAAAACAAATTGAATTATTGATAAGTGATCTAAGCATTAGCAAGTGATGCTCCTTAGCTGCAACAATCCCTGTCCTGTGTCTTGTTAACACATGACAGAAGAGACCATTATAGCTTTCTACCTGACTGTGGCAAGACCCCAGCTGTTTCCAGGCCTGGGAGATTCAGGTAAAGAAAGATAGATACATTACAGAGAAAACAAAGAGCAAAAAAGAAAGTTGTGAGACATCTGGGAAATTCAGCACGGGTGGATAGATGGAAGGATAAAAGGGAAGGAGGGAAGGACTGAGTAATTTGTTTCCTGAAAATGAATACTGAAGAAAAGACAGCAATCTTGAACATCTTAAAATGTGTATAAACTTGCTGTAAGTAGGATGTTGCTCATTTCTTCATCATGACCAAAGGCAAGACAAGAAATTACCAGCTTAAGTTACAACATGAGAGATTTAGGTTAAATGTAATGATTGTTAAGAATTGGCAGGGGCTACTGAGCCTGACTATGGAATGGTTTAGGGCTACACATTACACATATCTCTCAGTAATGGATGTTCACTCCAGCCTGAGGACAGGAGGATGGATTAAAATTAGCTGACCTCCTGAGATTTAAACTAAGCCTACCTTTGGATGATTCTACAAAATGAAAAACAGGCAGTTTGCAAAAGAGATGTCATCTCAAACCAGTATCTTTGAGGAATCCTGCTCTTCCACTGTTGCTATTGGTTGGTAGTGTTTTAGGCCAATTAGTTGCATCTGCAATTATTTACACAAGTTAAGCAGACATACAAAGCAGCACATGATGGGGATTTTTTCAGTGTAGTCTTTGTTCTAAGCCAATCAATTAATTTGGCATCTAATCTCTGTTCCCCTTCTTACCTGGGATTAGTTTAAATATTTGAACATGTTAATAAAGAATTTAAAATAAAAGCTAGAACATATTTCGTTGTAAATCTCTTTGTTTTGCAGAAATGTACTTTGACATTTTGTCAGTAATTAAACAGCTTTCCCCAGGTACTTTATCTAGTGCAGTATTAAAGGCGAGGTCTTGTTGAAATAAGAAGAGTGTACACAAAAGTATGGAAACCCCCTTCTGCATTTCAGGATAGAGCTCCTGCCTCTGAATGGAACTTGGGATTTTATTTCAGAAAGATAATGCTGGTTTTTTCTTTAACAATAAAATTTGTTCTTTTTGTAGCACAGGGGATGTGCAAGGGATTTCTTTCAGAAGGGCTTATAGAAACGCTTACAGAGGATACTATTTTTTAACAATTTATTTTTGTTGAGTCTTTGAAGGAGTAGGTTTCTCAGGTTCAAGAACTCTGCAGCTCAGATAATGAAAAGTAATTAAATCATAACCCATGATTTGATAACCATAATCTGATAATCTCTAGGAAATGCAAAAATGCACTCAATATGTGTTCTCACGTGGCTCTTCCTGGAGTGTTACAGATCCAGGTGCAGCATTTCTTGCTTAAAAAAAAAAAATCAACAATCCCTACAAGGTGCAGTGAGATACTATTGAAATTAAATTCACTGGAAAATATGAGATGATAGGCTAATTGAATGCTTTCTACTGGGTTTGAAGGCACTGCTTGCCAACCCAGCAGTATTTTTGGCAATTTCTGTTCCACCGTGACTCATTGGTGCCCCTGTTCTCTAGGCACCAAGTGTGTGTTAGACCATTGTGATTACCTACTTGGAGCTTAAGCTGTCAAGCACGCATGGGCATTTGAAGTTTGGATATTCCCTGCTCTTTCCAGCTGATAGGGCCTTTCATGTACAGTGCTCAGAGGTCCTTCTGTTTCTGGCTGTAGCAGCTCTGAGGGCCAGAAGGCAGTTTGTAACAAAGGCAGTGACCTCTAGGCATGCACGCCTTGGTATCTGCGTGGGCACGAGGCTTCTACACTCCCACTGCAAGGTGGGACAGATGTTGGTAAACAGGGCTGTCCCATGTCCCCTGAGATGCATGAGGTCTAGACCTTGCCTCCAGCTGCGACTCCAAAAAGGCATCCTTGACCGTGTCTCCTATGTCAGCCTCATCTAAACACTCTGGACATCCCAGGGAGTCCAAACTGGCACAAGGTATCCAAGTTTAAACTCTGGTACATAATCTCAGCTGAGCTGCCTGTGCTGTCTCCTTTACGATGAGGCACACTGAGCCCCACCCCCACCAACTGGATCATCACTAATGGAAATTCAGGCACCCAGCTCTGATGTGGAGACCTACCTTCAGAGACCTTAACCTGGACCCAGTCCCAGTTGTGCCTTTGAGATTTCCCTGTTACTGTGTGAGCACTCAAAGATAATTGCTACGGCTTCTGAAATTACCCCAGCAACCCCCTTCTGTACCTCTGTCAGACCCTGCCTGTTCTGCTGACTGGAGGACATCTAAGTGAGCTAAATGTTCTTCAACACTGGGATTATTTTCAATAAAGGCAGAAATTGTGATTGCTGATTGTCTTCCAAAGAAACAGGAGCCTGGTTATGACTGGCACACGAATAACAAAAGGAAGCCTTTTGAAATGAAAATTAAAGTCGAGACAGCTACACGTCTGCACCTTTTTTTTTTTTAATTAATGATAGCTAAGTTTCCAGGATGTCTTTCTACACTCCTCCAGCCATTTGGTTTTGCTTCCTAAAAAGCTCTGTGTTGTTTCTCTCCATTATTAAGCAGTTGCTGTTTTCCAGAACAGAATGGCTGTGCTTCAGGTTTTGGCAGGAACAATCCCTTTTTCTATGCTTCATGCTGTTTGTGAAATGCTTTGGGAAACTTTCCACTGAAAAGCATTGTGAAAACGCAAGCTTATTATTACTGCAGTGGGGAATAACAGGTTCGGCTGTCGACTCACTCTGTGAGCAGGTGCCAGAATCCTGCTGGGAAATACTGATGGATTTTGCTGATTCACTGCTGCAGATGGGATGTGTTAGCTGGGCTCTGTGTACCAGGGGACTGCAGGGACCTGCCTCGGCTCTGCTCAGGGGTCTGGAAGTGGGAAAGTGAGCAAGTCTAAGATTTATACTATAGTAGTGCATAAAGCACAGGTTTTCAGAGCCCAGCCCTCAGGAAAGTGGATGGGTTTTGGCCTTCCTCTGTGCCTTGGAGCTCTGTTTCGAAGCAAGCTGAGAGAGCCATCTGCTTGCTGACTGCTACAGAGCCGAGCAGCGCTTGTCTCTCCTCCACCTCCCTGTAATTGTTTGCAGCATGCTGAGCTTATCCCACCTCTCTGCGTGGGTGCAAGGACCCAGGGCCAAAGTTTAATAGATCTGCAGGTGCTGCACTTTACAAGGCCTGAGTGCCTCATTGCCCAGCATCCTTGGCACCGGGTTCTGGGCTGTCTGGAGAGGGCAGAGGATGCTGCAGGGGGAGGCAGGCTGGAGTCTTGAACATGGCAGGGTCTTACAAACTAACGTGACCTCTGCACAGCAAATGTGAGGAAGCAAGGGTGGCTTTGGTGTATAGTGAGTGGCACATCTGAACTGAGTGCCACTGGCAGTGCCCAGTGCCAGGCTCTGCCCACTCTGTGAAGTCAGGACCCATGGAATGTGTTAGCAGAGCTGGGTGTTGCTCATAGATCTTGCTGGACACCCTCCCACCCACGTCTGTTGGACTGGATGGGACATGGTCTGCTCTGGAAGTGCGAGCCACAGGCAAAAGCAGCAGTGAACTGTTGTACCCCGATCCTTAGGCAGCCCACACTGGTAATTCCCAGGGACTGAGTGCAAGGAAGGGAGGGCACTATAAACACATGCAGGGATGTCATATCCCAGATTCCAGGATATGTGTAGAAAATGAGAAACGTGGCTTCCATAATGTCCTGGGCCACACATAGCACTACAGTCTCAGCTGGGGTGTTGTGCAGGGATGAATGTCTGTGCTAGCACTCCTGTTACTTAAGTAACTCCTGTAATGGATGGAAACAGTGAACATTTTGGAGGGAGAGGCTGGTCAGCCTCGCCGGTGAAGCTGCAGCTTTCTCTAGGAGAGGTACACATGAGTTGAGAGCTCTGTGGGTATGTGAGGTGCCCTTGCTGCCGGTGGGTGCTGCTGGCTCCTGCATCCCGGGGCTGGCGCTGCCATGTGTAGTGTCTGACACCACGGGACACACCAGCACATGAACACTCGCTTGGTGTGACTGACCCCAGAAAGTGCCTGCATGCTCAGGGCAGCCGTGTCACCTTGTCTGCCCTTTTTTTGCCTTGAGCACGGTCACTTCTGTCATGCAGTGCATCCCTGGAGCCCCAACAAGCCCCACTCCTGTCCCTCTGGCAGGCTGAGCCAGAGGGCACTGGGACCTGAGGCTGGGGTGCTCAGAGAACAGGGATAGCTGGGCTGGGGAGCAGCAGCAGGGACCTGCCTGGGTGGTCTTCACTGGTTCTGCTTTTGCTTTTTTTCTTACTTTCATAAGAGTCACTGATCCCTCCTTGTCTCCCACGAACAGCCCTCCCGCCCTGACCATGGAGCACGAGGCCCTGTCACGGCTGTCACGGGATGTGCTATGCTTCCTGGGCACTTTGCTGCTCCCCGTGTTTGACTGGGCCACTGAGGGAGGCTTTGGGCTGGGACAGTGCCCTGGAAAGTGGCAGGCACCTCTGCTGTGGATGTGTAGCTCAGACCCAACAGCAATGCTTAGCAAAATCATCTGGTACCCTGTGGAAAGGGCTCAGGTGACAATTGAATAGCAGATCTGGAAATGTCAGTGTGTCCCCAGAGTGCTGTGAAATGCTGTCAGCATCTTTCCTAAGGTGCAAGGAAGAGAACTGATGATGTTTCCTCCTCCTGTGTTCTTGAACTGCTAGTGGGATTGGTGGTTTGCCCATAGGTCATGTTGCTTCTTCTGTTGTCCTCCCAGATGGACATCCAGGGAACCTGGACAGCCTGGCTACTCCCTGCTGGCACCCAAATTGTCCCAGGAGTGCAGTGCTCTGCCCCTGGCTCCTGTGGCAGCCAGCCTTTGCTTCCCCATGCCCCTCTGAGTGGGGATTGAGCTGAAAGGGCTGCTTCAGGAGAGTG
Organism: Machaerirhynchus nigripectus; assembly: GCA_013397975.1. Classification (NCBI taxonomy): domain Eukaryota; kingdom Metazoa; phylum Chordata; class Aves; order Passeriformes; family Dicruridae; genus Machaerirhynchus; species Machaerirhynchus nigripectus. Next base: position 73,205 of record VZRQ01002422.1, read on the forward strand.
GAGAAGCCTCGGAAATGCTTCATGCAGCCTTGCTGCTGAACAGGTTTGCAGATAACAGGGACAGCAGGAGGAGAAGGTGTCAGGTAAATAAGAATCAACAGCCGTGGAGATGAGTGCTGTGTCAACACAGGAACTGCATCCTCACTTATTAGTCAGCATTGCTGAAAGTACTTTAAAAAGAATTTTAAAAGGAGGAGGAAAACTGCAGAAATCAGTTTAAAGGATCTTCCTTAGTGTGGTAATTCTGGACTTAAGGTACTGTTTCCAAAGAAGGCTGTGACAGTATTAAAATAAAAACAACCCTTTGATTTTAGCAGTAAGACTGTTACCTTTGTCTCTTAATTCATTCTGAAGACAGAACCTGCATTACTAACATTAATGTAATCAGACAGAAATAGACCTAGGAAAGGTAATAAGCATTCATTGGCAAGAGAAAATCCTACAAAAATGGGGTTTCCTTACATTAGTTAAGTTTGTCACTTTTCAAAGGAAAAATTGTAGTGCAGAAATACCCAGTAATCCCCCCAAAGCCTCATGTACGTGTCTCAGCTGTGCCCTCTCTCTTCAAGTCTCCTTTGCCTGGCAGTTCACTCTCCCCTGACTCTCCTTCACATTTCTTCACATGGATGGAGAAGCCAGCAAGATTTTCACATCCTTGAATATTTCACTTTTAGCAGCCATTTCCTCATTTTTCTTCATAAGGAAGCACTTTTCTTGCTCTGTACTTCCATTAAGAAAATGTACAAGCCTAATAGTTACTAAAAGAAAGTGACTAAAGCTATCCTAATGTTTTTATGGACTCATTAAAGGTCTTACTAATATTTCTCCATATTGGAAAAAATCTAATTTTTTACTTGTGACATAATCAGGAGCTGTACCCGAGTTTTCAGGGGTGAAGCATTTGCACGTTAACCTTTCCTTCTGCTTTGAACAATCATTCTTATGAACTTGCTGAACTACAAATCAACCCAGGGCTTTTAAAGGAGGCTTCTCTTTTCCCGGTGTCTGTTGAACCCTCTCTTCGTGCTTTGAACTGTTTTTCTGCATAGGTGAGCTGGAACCAAGGGGCCTTGTGAAAATGTGCCAAGCTAATGGCACCTTAGTCCTTCCATCTCTGGGCTTCCCATGTCCTGGGGCTCTCCTGTGCCATGATGGGACTTTGCTGTCGGGGCCACAACTCTGCTCACTAGAGGTCTTTGAGGCTGATTTCCAGCTGCTGCTCCTCATTTGCTTGCTGCTCGTTGCTTCCTGCTTGCTTCAGGTACTGGTCTCCTCTCTGGGGACTGGAGATAGGACCTGAGGGAACTGCATGAAGCTGTGTCAGGAGAGGTTTAGGTTGGATATCGGGAAAAAGGTTCTTCACCCAGAGGGTGGCTGGGCACTAGAACAGGCTTCCCAGGGAAGTGGTCACAGCACCAAGTCTGACAGAGCTCAAGAAGCTTTTGGACAATGCCCTCAGGCACATGGTGTGACTCTTGGGGATGAACTATGCAGGGCCAGGGCTTTGGTGATCCTTGTGAGTCCCTTCCAATGCAGGATATTCTATAATTCTATGCTCATGATGACAAGAGCTAGAAAGGAGGTGTGGGAATTATTTGGATTCTGGAGTAGCCCCAAGGCACCCACATTTCAGCCCTGCACCCAGCATGCAACAGTGGGAAAGCCAAGGGGGGAAGAGGCTGTAAGCTCTACTGCTGGGATGGGGCTGGAGATGATCCCCAAAGCCTACCCCACATCCCAGCAATGGGGAGGGAGGTGAGTACCTACATGTTCCCTACCCAGGGGTGATAAGTAAACTTTTAATTGATTTGGTGACAACAGCTAGTGGCTAAAGGAAAGCAATAAAACTACAAGAGCATAAAAGCAAGGATATAGTGAGTGATTTACGGCACGCTGGATCTGCTCACCACTTACTGGGGCTCCAGCATGAGCGGGTGATATTAATGTGTGAATGTTAACCATGGTGTTCCACAGAGCGCCCCGGCACGCCTGACAGCCGCGCGTGAGTTATTTCAGAAACGCATGGCATGTCTCTCCCATCCTGATGCATCTCTTAACAATGATACTTCATAAATCCCTGGTTTATAAATTCACTGCCAATGGAGGAAAAAAGTGTCAGTCTGTAATCTGTTGTCATGGAAATAGTTGGGAAGTTCAACGTGCAGAGATGCATAACTGGGATGGGAAAATACAAGTGGGCCCGTCTTGATTTTTGCCTCTTGAATTCCTCTGCTCTGGAAATAAAGGTTGAGGTTACACCAAAGCCTCAGGGAGCTGCATTTACTTTCTGGACAGATGCATTTTGTAGCCGAGAAAACTCCAGGCAGCTTAATCCTGGTGAATTTGCTGTAGTGCAGCACTGCATTCTCTTGGATGCTGCCTCTCACCTGCCTTGTGCTTTCTGCCTGGGAACAAAATATCTTTTATAAAAGAACCCCACACAAGATGAAAAGTGAGACAAGGACAAGCAAAGATCAAATGAAAATATAAATGTTAGAGGAGGTGAGTACAGAGAGGCAATATTCCATTTACACTATTATGGAGGTTTTAATTTCCTGAAAACATTTGATATGCCAGGCAGTGACATGAGTGAATGGCAATCACATTATCAGGCCTCTTATCAACCTTGATTTTGCTCGGCCTAACCTGAATGGGTTATTTTTTCAATAGTTCAGTAACTAAATTAAAAAAGGAAAAAAAACCACAATTTGCTTCAGGATAACAAATGATTGTTTTTTCATTATTTCTCAATTCAGGTGAATTTTAAAATAAAAACATCCTCTCAAAATAATGCATTGAAACAATTTATTCTGAAACTGTCAAGCAAAATATCAAGGAAGTATCAAAAATGTCTCACTCCTACATTTCTCCCCATTTATCCATAAACTCTAACACCAGTCAGTGCATAGTTCTCACTGGAAAGTGAATTTTTCATTTGTTCTACTTACTATTCATCAAAACAAATCCTTTCTCCTTCTATTGTAGTTATTTAATACTCACTGAGCTGCCATTCTGCCACTGCAGTGATAAATCCTTCATCCCCTTTTATGGTGGCTCTGTAGGGGCTAGCAAGACGCAAAAACTTTTTCATTTTTTGTGAAACACTATGAATTTCTTGAGGGGTGCCAGGACATGGAGGCTGAGGTCACACGGGTGATGCTCACCTGAGAGTGCTGGTCAGTAGCAGTGTGTCACAGAGGGGACAGCACCACTGCCTGCCTGCCTCCCTCTCCTGGCACCCTCTAACAGCAGAGCTGGAGGACAGGATTTATGGCTCTGTAGAGGATTTTGAGCATGGGGCATGGGCAGGGGACATCCCAGGCACTCTTCTGACTGAAGCATTGTCCCTTAGCCCACCAGTGACAGCAGGGACCCAGAAGGAACATATCCCTGACCATTTCAAGTCGAACCTCAAGCCCAGACTTGTGAAAAGGTGAGCTCCCAGCCACACAGCATGGGCTGGGTTTCATCCTTAGCAGGGGGATGAGAATGCAGTGGGACCACCAGTCCCAAACATGGCACTTTTCTTTGGTTTCTTTGCAGTCAGTTCTTCAGTACAAGGCTTAAGTAATCAATATATAATTTTCACCAACATTTCTTTTTCACACCTATTTTTTCCCCTTGCCCAGCCATTGTTGTGCCATCACCAACTAACAGCCTTATTGTGCTCCCTCCTGCCATGATTTATGTCTAGGAGCAAACAGGGAAAGAGAACTGCTCTGGAAAAGCTGTCCTTGAAGTCCCAGTCCACAATAGTTCTCTCTTTTCTTTTCTTTTCTTTTCTTTTCTTTTCTTTTCTTTTCTTTTCTTTTCTTTCCTCTTTTCTTTTCTTTCCTTTTCATTTATTTATTATTTTTTTAGGAGTTCAGAAAAACATAAATTGCAGTATATGTTCAAAGTGTTTGGGGTTGTTTGCCACATGACTCATACCGACTTTAATGGGAGTCACATGCTAAACTCCCATGCAACACTTGTGAAGTTTTAAAGTGCCACTGCTTTGCGCAAGAGCCCTGAATGAAAAGCTACTTTTGTTTTCCTGCTCCACAGCACTGGCATTGTCCAAATCCCAGCCCTCCAGTAGTAAAGTGCTGGGACAGAGTGAGAAAAATCCAGCTGGGGAGGCAGCGCTTCTGCCAGGCTTCCCTGACTCCCGCCTGCCATCTCTCCCCACCTGCTAGCACAGCAGGCAGGTGAAATCAATGCTGCATCAATGCCTAGGAAACCCTGCCAGAGCCCCTTGAAAAACAGACAGTCTGATGATGGGTCTGGCACCGAGGTATTTACATTACCTCTCCTGTTACTAGTGCCTGCCAGTTAGCTGCCCTCTTTTTTGCAGGGTTACATGTATTTTCAGTGGTGCCTGTCTCTCCCTTGGTAGTTCCCAGTAAAGCTTCTTGTTATGGAGCCTTATAGTCATTGCCATTATCTTGCCATCTTGAAATACAGTGATATAGCTACCATTGGGAAACAAAGGGGGATTTGTTGTTGTTGTTGTTGAGGAAAGAGCTCGCCTGGCAAGATGCAGCCTCCTTCCGTTTTGAACAAGAAAAGAGCAAAATCTCCTGCCCTTCCCCACCCTCCTCCCCTGGAACAGGTCATGTATTAGTCTGCTGTCAGGTCAAATGGCTGAGTGTGATTTAGAGGGATAAAAACCGTGTTAAAGCAAACTAAGAGCAGATTGTTCCAAGTGCACACATGGCTAATCCTTGCCTAGGACAAGGCAGCCTGGGCACTGCCGATATGAGAATCTCTCCGGGTTTCTTTGAAGTATGGGCAAGTATATTAAAGTGGGAGGAAGGCACCGACTCCTTCAGGTGGTGATTTGTGTTTATTGGCTGTGATTTTTATGAGTTGGGGAAAGAGGTAGAAATGCCAGCGTATGGTAATTGAAATGTACGGGCTTGGAGTAAGAGACCGTTTCACGACCAAGGGAAGGTGACAAAGCCCTTTCAGAGGAATGTTTTTCAGCATTCACTAATGTTGCTGCATAAAGGGTCCTGGTGCTAATGCTACCTTTAATGGTGTAAGTGCAAAGCCATGAATCATCCACCCGACGATTATAGCAATACATCCTCGGCCACTCAGAGCCGGGACCCTGCAGCATTTTAAAACACTTGCTTTAAAAAGCCTTTCAGTGCTGTGGGTGGGATGAGGGATCCGTACAGGCAACACCGTCTGCTGTATCTCCCCTGCATTGCTTTGTTGGCTTCCTTGCTTTTTGGGGTGTTGCCTCATCCTAATTAGGGAGGGAAGCAGAGGCCATGCCGAATAACAGCTGGCCCATAGGAGTTTCTTCTGTCTGCCATTGTCAAGCCACATTCGCTAGTGAGTTATGCATGCCTTGCGCCCGGAAAAGAAAAAACACATGGGATGTAAATCTGGCAGTCACGGACCCCAGCGAGGTTCCTCAGTGCTTTCAGCAAGCCATTTATGCAAGCAGGAGCTGCAGGAGCAGGTCTCAGCAATACACCTTCAGCATGACAGCAACAGCAGTGCTGCAGTGGCTTCCCATGCATATGGCTATTTTTCTGCCTGGAAATGTTGCATAGATAGGATTGAGGATTTTAGATATTTTTCCAACAGTCCAGCTGGCATTATGTCCCTGCTGGATATCCAGAAATGCTGGACAGAGGGCCACTGCCTTGCAAATAAATCATCTCTGCGGTGCACATGCCACGAGGCCAGCGTGGCTGGGATGTTTATCACACAGGCTCTCTCCTACCCCACAGATGGCCTGTACAGATGCAGTAAATCAGCCCCATCCTGACGTGCCCAATGCAGCACATCTGGGCAGCGCATGCTGGGAAAGCCAGCCCAGAAGTGCTCCCTCCCCAGGGGCTGCACACAGGCAGCCCCCCCCACACTGCTGGCCTTCTTGGCCCAGCGTTCTGAGTCTCACCCCACAGGGAAGCAAGAGGAGGCTGGAAATCTCTTCATCTGTTTTATTTTCCAGAAAACGTTTCTTCAGCTGCTTCTCTTCTCTTAACAAAGGAAAGTGAGTGAGGTCACTCACTTGACAAAGTTGACAAATTCAGATCATCTGGCTGTGCTCTGCCCAGCCCCCAACACTGCATCCCCCCAGCCAGCACTGCAGGACCAGCCATCCCATCCCCTTCTTTCTCCTTCCTCATCTCCCAAAGTTTGGCAAGACTGTCTAAAGAACAGAGTTTAAACTGTGTGGAAGGAGGGCTGGCATGAAACCTGTCCCATCCGGAGGTGTGTGTCTCAAAATCAAGATGGGGGAGGATGGAGGGGTGAGGGGGAAGGCCAGGAGGGAGAAAGGGGGTGGGTTCGCACTTGTCCACAAGGACAAGTGTCAGCAGAAGAGCAGTGCACCGAGGGGCAAAGGCTGGAGGTGAGGTGGGTGCTCCCCTGGGATCCCCCCTGCACAGGGACCTGAGGCAACCCCCTGAAGCCCTGCAGGGCACCTGTCAGCCTTCACCCCCATATGAAAGCACAAATTGCAGTAACCCCTTGAGCTGGTGGGCCAGTGAGCCCTTTGCTGCACCAGAACCCCAGACAGGGCATGGGGACGTCTCTTCAGTCCTATGGCCAAACCTTCTGAACGTACAGCTCAATATAGGCAGCATTTGCTTGTACGCTTGGTTCCTTTTTATTTCTTCCTTCACACACTTTTCTGGGAAATAGTCTGCCTGACCTTGACAGCTGGCTGAAAAATTTGGTTGCATGGTTTCTTGGCACAACGTGCAGAATTTGTCTGAAGCAGACTGTTTCATAGGAAACACTGACTATTGCCACCAATTTTTTTGAGAGGGAAATGTTGAGAAGTTTGGAAAAACTACAACTATTTGTGGTCAATTGTCAGTCCTCTTGCTGTACTGAAGCCTCCCCCTATGAGGCAATTATTTTAAATACTGGAATATGCAAGATATTTGGATAGTCAAAACAAAATCATCAGTGGTCTCCAAGGAAAATAGTTTCAATGTTTCAAAAAATTCTATAGGCGATTCACAACATTCATTGGTTTATTAGCTTATAGAGTTAAAATATTATGTCAAAATTGTGCTCAAATAAAAAATATCAGCATAACAACACAGGGAGGTCAAACAAAATCGGATGTTGGGGGCTTCTCTTTGTTCTTCACTGTGGCTTTACAGCACTCGATTTCAGGGCATCCAGCGCAGCTCTGCATACATGTGAGAGAAGTATGGTCATAGCTGTGTGTATATATGTTATCTCATCAGATGTTTAGCCAGATTTAGGAAGTAAGAGATATGAAAGGGACCTCAACTCAGCCAAGGGGAACACAGGCACACTGTATTGCTCATTTTGCTGAAAAATTGGAAGAAACTAATGCATTGAGTAAGATAGTGAAAGTCGCATCAGCCACTAGATTGTTATTATTAATGGAGAACCTGCTGCATGGGCAACCTACTACAGTCTTCTCCTTCTTAGAGGGGCCTAACCAATAAGTTAGGAAGTGCTTTGTTTTCTGGATTAATGAGTATTTCTGTCACTAATGAAAAAAGGCTTTAGCAGAAAAGGCTGAGCTCATACTGGAGTACACGGATCCCAATGCTTGGATTGCAGTCCTAGGGCATGGACTGAATCCTCTCAGGCAGAAGATGGATGTAAAGTTGGGTTTCCAATAAATATTGATTGCTCCCTAAGCTGAACTGGGCACAAGGAAATTTTGAAGGAAGTTTGGTGAATCCAGCTTTTACTCCCTCAGCTCTTGTGATATGAACAAAAATCAGCCTGTCATATTTTAGGTTGTTTTACTGAAATTGAAAATTATCTTTTCTTTTTTTTACTTTGGTGAGGGAAAACAAGTAAAAATTATTTTAGGTTGATCTGACCCTATGTTTAGGTTCTTCTTCAGATCATCTGGTGAACCAAAAGGCTGAATCAAAAAGTTAATCAGAAGTTATTCCTGTAGTGCTACCCTGAGCCCACAGTGCTTGTCAACATCTTTCCTTATAAAGATGCTAACTATTTCTTCTCCCATTTAAATCTGTTTTGCTGTCCAGATACAAACTGGAAATCTATCACATCCAAGCCTACATTTTGATGACCAGTTATTTCATTAGCATGGAAAAAACGGAGAAGAAAAGTCATTACTCTTCTGTTGGTCATACCTGGTATCCTCCAAGGAGGTATTTACGTGTGAGAGAAGTTCATTGGCTTAGCTAGGATGTTTATTACTGTCCTTTGTATAATAAAGCCATCAGTCAGGATGGAAAGGCATGAGGGAGAAAGGAGAGCCAAATCATTGCAAGAGAATTTATGCGTAGATAGTTTTATATTGCTTTCCTTTTATTTTTAAATGTTGATTGGAGTATGAGGTCCAATAAGATATACAGCCCTGTAGCCATACACGTGTTGTTATAATGCAGCCTTTCATTCAAAAAGGCTGGCAATGCTTAGGGTGGCAGATTTATTGTGTGTACTGCAGGTTAAGGATCATAGGTCATTTTGCAAATATCCTTTTCAGGTGTCTGCAAATTCCTGTATAAACACACACAAAGTGCAAGAACATTCAGAAGAGTTATTTTTTTATTGCCTTCCTGACTCAGAGCCCAAATGAAAACAAGATAAACATGTCCTTACTGGGAACACTGGGAGCAAGTTAGCCTCTCAAGGTGGGAGTCTTCTGCTGTCCTAGATGGCTGCAGCACCAAAAGTTATCTCTTCCCTGCACGTAGGCTTCCATTTCACAAGATGCCATAGCAGACCATAAACATCCTCACTCATGAGCACTCTGCTTTTAACTCTTGCTCAAACTATGTTCCTTCAACAAGAGGTAGCACAACCAGCCCTACCACCTTTTAAAAGGCTGCCCTGGCCCCACTTCCCACACATACAGTGCTTAATGGGAGGCTTTACTGTATCCAGCCTGAATTTTAAATTATTTTTGATTGCTTATGCAAATGATCAGGCAGTAGCTAATGTGGGGCCAGGCATGCAGGGCTGGCCATGAGCATGGTTCTGAGGAGAGCTGCCTGCCCCCATGCAGAGGGGGTCCCCCACCTCCCCAAGGTGGCCTGGCCACAGGGCAGCCCTCCAGCATCTGTAGGGTCCCTGCTCAAAGAGCTTCCTTGGTGCTGGCCAAAGCCACCCCGCTGCCTTGCCAGCCCTGGCAACGATGGGGGCTCGTGGTGGTGCCAGCTGCCCTCCAGTTTCACCAGCTCAGGGCCAAAGGTGCTGCAACGAGTCACATGCTGCCCCCTTCCCTCAGGAGGGAAAGGCTCAGAGCCACGCGAGCAGATTTTATGGGCTCCCTGCTGCAAGTGGGCAACTCCCACTGGAATTCCCATTGCAATTCCCTTTGCAGTTCTCAGTGTGGTTTCCAGTGCAATTCCCAGTACATTTCCCAGTTCAATTTCCATTGGGGTGCCCATTGCAATTCACTTCGCAACTCCCAGTGCTCTTCTCACTGCGATTCCCATTGCAATTCCCAGTGCAGTTTCCACTCTGATTCCCACTGTGATTCCCCTTGCATTTCCCAGTGCACTTCTCACAGTGATTCCTTTTGCAATTCCCACTGCAATCCCCCGCAGAACCCCAGGGCTGGCCCTGCTAGTCCATCGCTGGGCATGGGTTTTATCTCAGCCTTGGCAAGGCCTGTAGCAGTGGCCAGTCCTGAGAGATGAAAAGGACTCGATGACTTTTTTTTTTAATGTAAGATCTGGCAGCAGAGCTAGCCAGGGGCATTAGTGGCATAACATGAATAATAGTTTCTGACAGAAGGAGGTCACACAGCCCATTTCAGTCTGTCCACCTACGTGGAGGAAAGAAGCATGACGAGGCAGGAACACTAAGTTCTTGTCTGAGTTTTCTGACTGTTCACTGTGCTACTGTAGATCCTTTGGCACCCATTCAAGCTTCATTGCATGTTAATTAGTGTAGCTGGTAAGACTTCTTTTTTTTAAACCAAAAAAAGCAGTATTGCTGACAAGATGCCTCAGTTCCCTTCCAATATAGGTTTTGGCTATAATTGTGGAAAGTCTCCTGTTTCTGTGAAAACAATGTCATCTTACTAGTTTAGTTCACCTCAGTGGCATGGCTCTACATTCACCAGAAGCCATGGCTTTGGTCAATTAATTGCATTAACCAACAGTTTGATAAAGTAATTCACACAAAGAAAAAAAAGTAAGGTTTTTTGAGCACTTCAGCAGTAGGCTATGCATTCTGAAAATATCTGGGGTTTTGTTTCTCAGCCATTCCTTGTTATCAGACAGTATGGCATTCTTTTTCCTGGATGTTCATGTCTTAACTAGATCTCATCAAACTCAGCAGGGAAACCTTGCCTGGCCTGAGAAGGTACTTGTTTTGACCTGATGAAGATGATCCCAAGGTGCTGTCAGGTGGTATTCTCACCTGCAGATCTATCTCTCTGCACTGACACTGTGATGACTTGGAAAATAACATTCTGATTATCAGAATCAATATTTTGGCCAGATGGGACCCTCCTGCCTTGACCCAGGGCCCTGGTAGGTGCTGTGTCCTCCCTGAGGTGGCTCTTGGCTTGTGGCTGCATCACAGCATTTCTGCCCCCTCCTTTCTATGCTGCACAGAAAGAGACCCTTTTCTTGATCTTTCCTGTGTGGCTTTCATTACTGCATTTGTTGTTTGTGTTCATTTGTGCCATGCTCTGTTCTGCGAGCCTGTTTTTCTTTTGCTTCGGGGTTATTTGGCTGTGTTTAACTGTACAACTCTCTTGTGACATCCTATTTACTTGTCACTCTAATGGGATTTTATCACAACCAGTAACACCTCACAATATCCTACATTTTTATGTGACTTTGTTAAATGCTTCCCTTCTAAGGTGAAGAGCTGCAGACGTGACTCAGGGCTCATTATTTAAAGCATACATGAAGAGAGATGGAGATTTTTTTTCATACAGTATTTTTTTTTAAATAAGCTAAAAATATCCAACACTAGTTTGAAGAAGGTGTTGCACACATTTTTCATAACACCTCATCTACTTTGAAAGGGTTAAAACCCAGTAGATAAGCCTTCCCTTACTTCTCAGGTCCTGTTGTTTGGGTTGCAGGAAAAGCTGTGCGTATTTTTGCCGTCCTTCAGCCGTCTTCCCTGAGCCCTGTGCTTGGGCAGCCGAGGGCAGGGATGTGGCTGGGAGGCAGCAAAGGGCAGTTTCATAACACACACAGGCCCTGTGAGCACAGGCCCCCTTCCCTTTTGCTCTAAAACACTGTCTTCTTGCAGTGCTGCAAAGTAAGTTGGGGGCTTTTTGGGTAGCATTGGGTATTAATGGCAGCACGATATTCAGAAGAGTGGAAAAAATGTCAGTGGAGAGACCCACTTCAATCCTCATCACTAATACTTTATATTTCAGAGTAGTCCTAAGTGTATTGGTAATGCTAATATTAGACTTATTACACTTCATTCAAAATGAATCTTTCTTTTTAAAGGAAAATCCATGCTGAAGCCAAGTTTTGAGATGTCAAATTTCGTAGCTGTTCCCACTTCTACCACGGTTAGAGAAACATACTACAACGAAGTTTTTGAAATGACCTGCAGAGTTCAGGTTCCTGGAGTCTCACTGTGATTCAAAATCTCCAGACTCTTTTAGAAATCACCATTTATTTGCTACCCCACTGTTTTCACTCAAGCAAAAATGCACTTAATTCATTTCTTTGCAACTGATCCTTATTTAATTTGGCAAAGAGGAAAGCACAAGTTGGTTCAACTTGTTCGAAAGTGACGCAGCAGTTTCTCAGCGTTTGCGTTGAGCCGTGTCCTTGAATTCGCTTTGTCTGATCAGCAGCCATTTTTCAGCCCAACTGTACTTCTGGCACAGCCAAGTCGGGCTGGAAATGAGCAAAGCCAACGGAAGATCATGTCTCTATCGAGCGAAATGCCTGGTTCCCTAGCTACAGACAAGGATGTGCCAGAAACCCCAGCTTAAGTGAGAATTTTGTGCTAAGCACTAAGGTCACTGTGACCTTCACAAAGATTACTTCATGCATTTTTATTTCAGTAGGTGTCAACGACCGTGCTGAGATAGCTTGGTTTGTGCTGCAGCCTGGAAAGGGTAGGGGAAATTGGACACTTTGCATTGGCTGAGATTTTTAATGGAAAAGTCCTGCTCTCTTTTTGTTTGCTCAGCCTAATACAAACCTGCTTTTGCTTTTATCTTATCATGACATTCAAATTCAGAAGCAGAGCACAGGAGCTCAGCAGGGCAGCACTGACTCCAAGGCAGACCTCTATCTGCAACCTTTTGAGCCTGCCCTTCTACTGCTTCCTCTTGGTTTTGTTTAATACAAGCTAACTCCACCAAGGCACCTGCAGCAGCCAACCAGACCACAGCTTTGCCCCGGAGCTGGGCACCCCAGCCCAGCCCAGCCCACCTGGCCTTGCATTCTCCCCCCACCTCTCCTTGCCCCAGGGACTGGCACGCAGGTTCCCCTGCACTGATCTGAGTCCTCTGTGGGACAGAGTGGGCGTGAAAATAAAATCATTAATAGGAGGAATAAGATTTCATCAAAAAGGTTGGCAGAAGGCTCAGCCTACCAAATCAGCCTGAGCCCATGCTTGTGTCACTGAGCTGCACACAAATACCTGCCTCTACCTGGCCTGCAGGTGCAATAACCCAAACAGGTATGAGTGTAATGCAATGGTTTCAGAAACCAAGCAAGAAGCATTTCTATCAAGCACAATAACAATAAATGAACATTATTTGAGAGAATTAACTCTTTCCAGGCTGTTTGATTTTCCCTTGCTGTCCAGCCTTTCAAAATTATCTGTCCTCAGTGCATAAGCATAACTACACAGCAGTAAAACTGGTAATAGTATAAAAACATAATCAAAATGTTTTAATGTGAAATGTTGTACATACTGTGTATAGAATTTCTAGGAACAACACCACTTAAGTCATGGTTTCTCTTGTGTTATCCCTGTTCCATATTTATACAGCCTCTTTTTTTTTTTTTTTTTGGACATTCATGGAAATTGAGTTTCAAAAATGTGCCTGAGGACTAGGGAAAAATTAATCTTACAGGAATGATAATTCCTGCTGAAATATCAGTGTGGCAGGAATCAGGAGATCAGAAATGGTGTCCTACAGTTTCTGGGTAAGGATGACCACCTTGTAGCTTTCAAATATTGAACACCTGTAGAACAGTGTTTGGAATCAACTGAACCTCTGAATTTAAGATTTGCAATGTCATTCAGATAATCAAGTATATCTGGAGGACCTGTAGCCCACTCTTTCACTATCCACAGGTAGTAACAGGAGACTCAGTCCATCAGACAAATTATTCATTGCCAGCCACCTACTTTTCTCAACTCCAAAGGGTCTGTTCCATTTGGAAGTAACTGTCTCTGATTGCATCCTCTTCTGATGTGCATCTGGATTTCCCCTTCATAGAATAATATTCTTCAACACTAAACACACTATCATTGCACTATATCTCTTGACTGACTTTTGGTATAGGAAATTAAACTAAGGGTATCATGCACAGACACTAGTAAAACAAACTCATATTCACAGGTTTTTAGAAAAGAACAACAGTATAAATTCAAGTATTATAACATGCAGCAGAGAGGTGGATCTGGACATTGAAGTTGTAATATGACATTTTCCAGTTCTGCCATCATTACCACAAATTCAGGTTGCAGTTAGTGAAAACTGGCTACTCTGTGAAATTGCTCCCTCCTATCAGCCCAGTTTTTCAAAGGTTGTTGAGCTCAGTCCCAGCTTTACTAAGGTGCAATTTGACTCCTTTAGAAGTGAGATTGTCTAGGCAGTCAGTTCTAGGTGAATTCAAAGCTCTGTATTTCTGGGTAGGGCTGGCAGAAAAACATAAAGAAATTAGTTTTTCTACCCCTCTGTTAAGAAATCAAAAGGTCTGCATTATCTATCAGTAATATTTTTTGAGACAAAATATACACCATGTTTTTGTCTCCTTCCTGTCTCCTTGCCAGCCTTAAATGAGCAGAACAAAGGTGCTGCTTTGCAAACCCACAAGCAGAGTATTGCCTGCAAGCACAGGGCATGATGACTCTGGGGTCAGGGTGGAGATTAGGGCAGGTTTAGGACACGTACTATGCCCTGAGGACATCCCAGTATGTTTCTCTTCAGTTTTTCTTGCTTATCTCTTATTGCAGCATCTGTCTACTGCATCTTGGACATGAAGACTGACAGTAACTCCAGTGGGTTAATATCACCCTCTGTGGTGCAGGTAGCTCAGGTGAAGTTTTAGTGCTGGACTTGGCAGTGTTGGGTTAATGGTTGGACTCGATGATCTTAGAGGTCTTTTTCAACCTAAATAATTCTACGATTCTCTGTTCGTCATGTGCACCAGGCCCACTCAAAGAGAAGGAAAAATGGTCTTTTATACTGATTTTTCATCCCTCTCATACCAGCCCTAAAGCAGTTGGTGCACAAGACTCATGTATGCTTGAAAATTTGTACTCTTGTCCAAATATCCCTGTTTTCCTTTCCATCTAAGATAAAGTTAGACTCCTTTTCTTAAAATTAATCCCAGTAATTCTTCCTCTTCACTTGGGCTTCCAGGTTCCTCATACCTTTCTCCCAGTCTACCCATTCATCTGTCCCAAAGCTCTTTCATCTCTTTACCTGGGCATCCCTATGAACTTCTCACTTAAGACATTCACCTGGGAAAAAGTTGAGGCTCTGATCCTCTATGTATTACTAATATTATTATTTAGTAGAAATAGAATGTATAATACCTTGCAATAATATGAAGAGCCAAGGCCCCCTTTGCCTCCAGAGCATATTGCCCTGTGCTCTCTTCATTTGTTTGGTCTTAACTCAGAAAGCTTTTGGGCTTTCTTTGGGCTAGCTAAGGAGTAGGTGGAAGGAAGCTCCCTGTTCATAGTTCCTCTTGATGCTCAGCAGCCCTAGGCCTGTGAGGGGCTAAAGTTGTGACCGTCTCCCCTAGGATGTCCCCTAATGCCACAATCCAGAGCTCTGTCTAACCTCTCAGAAGAGACAGCCCAGGAGAAGCTGCCTGACACCACCACCATCTGCTTCCAGACAGCTGTGGAGGTCATCCTCTACTTATGCAGGTGCTAACATTATTTTCCTGATATTACCTCTACTTGTTTCAAATTTGCTTCCAGACTGGGATATTGTGCCAGTTCCCCTCCGAGGAGGAGTCCCTGGAGGCACTGGTCCACCTCCTCCCACCCATCTCCATCTTTACCTGCCAGCAGCCCAGATACCAGACGGGGGAAGCATATGAGTTACACCAGGAGAAGCAGCACAAAAATTGCCCCGTTTCAAACTCCAGGAAAGACAAAATTAATGAACACACACACGCACACAAAACCTGCCAACAAAGCATGGGCGGGTCCATGCCACCTCCATCACCCCAGATATTCCCCTTTGAAATTACACCCTCTCTCTCTTCAACCCACAGCACTCTGATTTCTATGACACTAGCACTGTATTGCTTTACATTTAGGACACTGAGGTCACAGAAAGTGCTTTGTACCATGAAGAAGTTATCTCCACTTGACTGAAAGCTTTCTGCAACTACATATTGCATCCAGTGTTTGCAGTCACTGATCCATTATTTGTAAGGGGGACAAATCCCATCCTTTTCGGCTGGCTGAAGATTTAACCTCCCTTCATTGAAAGAAAGCATGACAGCGTAAAAGATTTCCAACCATTTTCTGGTTTTATTTATTATTATTATTATTACTACTACTATCCTTATTGTTGTCTTCTTGTGTCTGCTCTAGCTGTGACATGCAGAGCTTGTGCAGCCAACACCACTCAGCATGGCCAAGTTATTTTTGCAGTGATGCTGCAAGAGCGGGGAAGCGTCTATTCCCTCTATCCTATTTCATTGAAAGACAGGGCATTTTATGACTTCTCCACTCCAGCTGCAGTGATACAGTGCCAGGTTCTGGAGCTTATTCCCCTTTCTCCTTTGCCTGCAGAAGCAAAACAGCAAAGATCTGCAGAAGTCACAGGTAGGATGTTAATCAAAACCACAGTGGGGAGCCAAAAGTAGTTCCTGGAGCAGGAAACTGTTCGAAGAATGTACAAGATCATTATTTTACCTATGCACTCAGTAAACCCACCTATATCAGACCATGTGGGAAAGAGGGAAAGAGCATTATGTAATCAAGCCTAATGTTAATGGCAGTTTTCTGTAAAAGCATATGTTCTCTTGGGGTCAGTTGCTATCCCTTTCCTTGCAAAGGCTAGTTGCTAAGTGGATGAAAAATATTCCGTTTCCATTATAGGTTAAAGCATACATGTGTGTGTGTATGTGCATTTAAATGTGCTGCATGTATGCATGTACAGAAAGCTGTGATCTTTTACAAACATATCTTTCCTAAGACTACTAAATACCCTGGTGTGAGATGAAATATTTTCTTTAAATGGTCATAAAAGGTGTTTCTAAAATGTCGCCACTTATTTTATTTTCCCAGCTTGCCCCACAGTTCACTTCAGACTGAAACTAATTTAAATTACTTTGTAGCTCCCAGCAATAAAAGGAATTTAGTAATTTGCAGTTCATTTGCCCTTGCTATTCTTGGAAACAGTATTTGAGGTTGTCCAGTCCTTTGCATTAGGAAATGTGTGGAGTGTGAGTAGCAGTCATGTCATGCCTGGCAGATTTTGCCAAGGAAACTATTGGGTTTTGCAGCTTTGAAATTCTGGGGATAATTGATGTGTGCTCCATTCCCACAGAATAGCTGTGATCCTCGTCACTGCCTGGCTGTGGATGAGTTTAGTGAACATTGTATTTCCCAAGTGGTGGCTAAACTAACTTAATTAGGGAAGTGCCTTTATCCCAGCCCAGACAAAGGCTGCCCTTGATGGAGCACTGTTGAGAAAACAGCTCTGAGGCGAAGGCCCCACGAACCAGACATGCAGAGGTGTCTCCTCCCTGGCCTTGAGCCTCTAGTGGAGATGAAATCTTGGGGGGAGGAAAAAAAAAGTAAAAGAATGACCTTTCTAACCTTCCCAGATGCTAACCAAACATGACTCAAACCCAAGCAGATCTCTTCACCTGGGGGCACTCTGAGAGGGAAGTATAGGAGCCCCCTTGGGGCCCCAACACTCCCAGCCTGCAGGCTGGCAGGAAGGAAATGAGGAGACAGGCAAGCCCTCCACAGCATCCCTGAGACATGGCCATGGTCCCTCACTGAACCAGGGAGTTTGAGTGTCCCTTCCCATGCTGACACCCCAGGGCAGACCCAGAGGAGCGCAAACAAGCACACCAGCCCAGCAGATTTAGATGGCCTCTGGGATAGAACCTGTGTTGTCTGGGGCACCATCAGCTCTGGTCTGCTCTGCTCCCCAGGGAACCCACATCGCCATGGCTGGAGCCCTGAGCATCCACCACCACATCCATCATTATTATTATTGGGCCTTGCAGGAATAATGAGAGAGGAATTCTCACCTTGGAATCCAGCTTCAGCACTAATAAAAGGGAGGAGATAAAACAGTGTCATACAAATGAGATCTTACACTAGTGGCTGCAAGCAAACAACCGCTACATAAAACAGTGTTAGAGAGAAAGCATGGCTCTGGATATATCAGCTACTTCTGCCTGTGCTGGAGGGTTCTTTCCATTCTCTCTCTTGATTTTTCAGTGTAAAATCATGGGAGGGAAATGTGTGTGTAAGGAACCATTATCATACTGGGGTTTGTTTTAAAAGTGAAGGCCTCTTACCCAGCCTGGAAAGAGCTTTGTTCTTTCAGAACTTCCTGATGCTATCAGATTATAAAAGCCTGGTTCTCACTGTCTCCATAAAACAAATAAATATGTTTTTTCTCCATTTGCCTTGAACACATTTTGTTACACTAGTTGTTCTCCAGCCTTCACTCTCAGCAAATGACTGAATATGCCAGGTCCCCTTGCCTGTGCCAAGCGCAGGATTGGGAGGTCAAGGCTGCTGGAGTCAGAAGTGCAGAGCACTTTGGGTGTCTCATCCACACCATTGCTCAGTCTGACAAACACTCTAGAGCTCTGCCCACTTTCTCATTATCAAGAGAAACCAGTTCCTCCATGGGAATTTTGGTCTGTGCTTTCAATTCAGTCCCTAATCTGACAGCTCTCTATGTCCTACAGCACTGATAACCTGCACATTTGGGTTTCTGAGCGTGAGGCTTAGTCCTGTGAATTGAATGTACCCCTATTTTGATAACCACACATGCAGAGAAATACTGGGATTGGGAGGAAGCAAAAATTCTATGGAAAGAAGTTAACCACTGGCTTGAAGATGTTTTCCTGGAGAAGGACATGTAATGCAATGCAATGTTTTTCTTTTAGCTGAATTTAAAGCAAGTAAAGCTGCTATTTTTCTGCCTTATTTCAGTTCCCACTCAAGAGCTCTCCCAGGGCTGGCAGTCTCTCTGCTGCCCATCAGCAGCAGCTCCTGAGTGTCCAGCATGCCCCTCAAGTTACTGGAAACCATAGGCTTTACCTTCCCATTGTGTACAGGTAATTTGGGACCAAGGCTTCAAGCAAACAAGAAATGGCATTAAAACAACTGTTGTGGATTGTTTTAATTTAATTTTCCCCAAAACAACCCAGCAGCAACATATGGCTCTCAGTGAGACCTCGCTAGTACAGAGTTTGGCAGCTGGGCTGACCAAGACATGAGAAGATCGGGCACTTTGCAAAAGCAGTGTGTGTCAGCGTCTCAGACTGGGAAAGAAAAACCAAGCTCTGGGCCCAGTTTGTTCTCTGTATTGCTCTTGGCTCCCAGGACTCAGCCCGTGGGAGGGATCCCAGCTACAGAAAATGCAAATAAGATCTTGCCACAGATAGAAGACAGCTCCAGGGACCAAAGCAAGGGAGTTTTATCAGCACCGCCATTTCCATAATAAGTAATAAACGTACCAGCTCACTACAAGACCGTGATAAGGATTTTGTGGGATGTTTTCCAGTCATGTGGAGTATATGACTGTAAGTAATTATTGAATCATCCAGTCCAGCTTCCTGGAGGTTGTCAGCTACTGCATCCTGAAAATTACACCAAACTGATAATCCTGGTGAGGTCAGACAGCACAGACCAGAAGAACAAAACCTGTGTTGTGGGCAGAGTGCTTCCCAGCTTCAAGTACCCTGGTGCTTTACACCCCAGGGATGCTCCCAGCTGAACCAGCCTCAGGCTCCAGGGTACAGCTGAGGGTTTGGCTTTAATTTGGTCTGCTCTTCTGGCATTTGTTTTGGTTTTTCCCTGTCCTGAAAAACATTTTTTTCCCAGCTCATCATGCTCTCCCTACTTGTGCTTACAGGTCTGGGCACAGCTGTGGTTACCTAAGCAAAGTCAGTGTTCAGTCAGAAACCTGAGAGGAAAACCCATTTTGGTGATGCACTCTGAATGTCAAGGGAATTGTATCCCAGCTAAGAGGAAACGTTTCTTTTACTATCTGACTCCAGCACTTTCACAC
Organism: Machaerirhynchus nigripectus; assembly: GCA_013397975.1. Lineage (NCBI taxonomy): Eukaryota > Metazoa > Chordata > Aves > Passeriformes > Dicruridae > Machaerirhynchus > Machaerirhynchus nigripectus. Next base: position 92,580 of record VZRQ01002422.1, read on the forward strand.
AAATGGAGCCAGTTAAACAAGTACTGTGTGGGGTCATCTTGGATTACATGCTCAGTTTACCCCGGTAATGTGCCTTGGCAGATAAGTATCTGATCATTTTTAGCTGGACAGCTTCTAGTTGCGTGGCAAACTACCTTGCCAAGTGTGTTTTACATGATACTGACACATCCTTTGCCAGTACATGTACTTTGTATTGAGTTCCTCTTTGCTGCCTTGAGCACACCCTGTGTGCTGATTCCCCCAGGAGTAAAACACTGTGCGCCCATTGAACAAGGTATGCCTGAAAATGAGTGGGTAAGACTTTTGAGGAAAATGCTGCACAGAGGAGGAAGTAGGATGAAAAAAGGGCCGGATGCTGAGCCACACAAGTTGCCTTCCTCCCTCTGACCCACCGTGTGTCACTGTCTGGAAAAATCACTTAAAAATTATTTTCCCTCATAGGCAAATGGTCAGAGATGCACGTGTTTTGGCCTCTTTCAGACAGGTGCTGGCTGGTGCCTTCTCTTTATTTATGGTGACTTACATGACACCTCACCCTGCACACCCCTGAGCTCTGTTGAGGTCAGGCCAAAAGGCACACATGCCCTCATGCCTCCCTGCATTGCATAATAAAAAAATAAAGACCTCACAGCAAACAGTATACCTTGTTCTTTGACGCTGAATTGGTAGCTGTGACAGGAAAAATATCTATTTCATTAATTCAGTGCCAGGATGACAAAGGTGCCAAGGAGCACAGGGGAAGATGAGACTGGGTTTCTGACAGAGAAATCCAGAAGCTTCTCACTGTATGGATGGTTTGGAGTGATCCTGGAGGTTAAGGTCTCAAGGCAGTCAGAGTGTACATCCAGTGAATACCACTGTGGAGCCCAGTGGTGTATTCAGCTGGTAAAACGTGGCTGTTTCTGCACAAGCTCCTGAGGTCAGTAGGGGTTTGTTGTCTTCTGCAGACACCTGGAGCCATTGGAGATGCAGCAGGACATCCCAACAAGTATCCATGGGCACTGCTTTCCTCTGACTCTGTGGCAGAGCAGCCAGCCCAGCAGATCCACTGAGAACCCCCAGTGGCACCAAAGGAGCAGCCACTCCTCCACACATCCTGTGTCTCACACTGCCAGTGCCTGGCCTCAAGTGTGCAAGCATTGCCTCAGCCACCACACTTTGTTTTTAAGGTATGAGATTTCCTAAGACTATCAAGCTTTTGACCAGAGACTCCCACTTGACCTCTAAACAGTATTCTTGTGTTGGCATGTTAACAGCTTCAGGGGAAAAAATATGCATGAAAGAACCTTTCCTGGCAGATGGTTTCCTTATTCAGAAGTCTGCCTTGTAATTCAGAGCTTGAGTACTGCAAAGCTGAGGCTTACATTTGCACACCATGACTTCTCCTACATCACTGAATGCTGTGTGATTTTTTGTGTGAATTGTTAATAAAGCCCTACCACAGAAAAAGCAAATCTATTTGCTGTGTCTGTAATTTCTGCACTTACCTCAGCTTGGGCAGTAAGGACCAGTAAGAGCTGCTTGGTTTTCCTGCTCCAATTAAGTTTCAGGTTTTAATGAGCTAGCTCTTGAGCTCGCTCAGTCATTGCAAGGTTGTAAGGATTAAAAGAATTACGAGACATTTGTGATCTCAATTGTTGGTGCTGTTATTTTAAAGCTTGCTTTAATATCACCTCAGATAAACACTTGGGCTCCTTTTCAGGCTGGGAGAGGCTGGGGGAATTGTGCTGCTTTCAGATCTGGCAGCTGCCAGTGAGGCCTCCAGTGTCATCCCCTTCCACTCCCACTTTCTTGTGGTTTCCCCCTGCACAGTGCTGAAATACAGCGTTTTGTTACCTATTAAAGTGTCACTCTCAGCGATATTGTGAAGCTATTAAATTCTGCTGGATCATCCTTTGTGAACAAGAGGATGTTGACAGAGCGGAAGCCCCATCGTTCAGCTATTATCTGGTATTCAGTGTCCTCCAATTAGTATGCACAATAAATCTAGTCCAAGACCCCCCACTGCTTTATGTCATTTCTGTATTAACCTCACTGCTTCTCAACGTGTTCCTATTATTAAGCCATTTAAAGACTTCCCTTCATTCACTCAGCAGAGCTATGTCTCATTTTCCTTCTTTTATCTATTTGCATACATTTCCAAAGGTTCACTTGACATGATGTCTGTTGTTGTCGGTTAATTTTTTAATTAAGAATTATTTCCAGTATACTTTCTCTACTCCATCCTCCTTACATGTGTTATCCTCCTCATCTCTGTCAGATTGCAATGGCTGGATTCAGAACTGATTGATTGTCTTTCCATGTGTTCAAAAAGCCAACCCTTTAAGGCTGCCTTGGTAATTCTCAGGCTAAAATTGAGTTTTGTGACACTTCTGCTTAATGAAAAATGTAAAAATATTCTGGTGCTGCACTGTAAAATCTCCTCTGCTGTTTTTACTCCCTGGGGTCTGGCAGGAAATAGAGTCAGGAGTGTGCTCCTTTCACTACCCAGCCTCCAAGGCCAGTGGTTCTTAGCTCACTGGGAAAGTTGGTGATACAGATCCAAAGATGAAGCATAGGTTTTCAGGTCAAGGAAGGCTGAAAATGGCTTGTTTAACTATAACTGAACTATAACTGTAACTGTGATAGTTTAGGAAAACACTGATGGAGGTGCCAGAGGTTAACCACTGGGGTTTTGCAGAGGTTGGATTTTATTTTTGATGGTATTTTGCATCCCTGAATTGTTTTAAGTAAAAACTGGTAGAGTTGGACTTGTGCAGTCTGGACAGGAGGTAGTTTTGGGAGGACCCAACAGCTGCCCAGTGCCTACAGGGAGGTCATCAGGGTGGAGCCAGGGTCTGTGGTGGGGCATGATAGGAGAGCAGAGATGGAAACAAGAGAGTCAGGCTGGTGTGAGGAGAAGTCAGACAGTGGAGCAGGTTTCCCCACAAGGTTGTGCTGGCTCCATCCATGAAGATTTTGAAAACCAGGTCCTGAGCAGTCTGGTGTGATCCCAGAGCTAGACTGACTTTGGGGTAGACACTTCCAGAGGTCTATGCCAGACCAAGTTCTTATCCCACAGCCTCATGAGAAATTAAACACTTGGTTTAAGTGGGATGGAGACATGAGGAAGGCCACTTGCTGCAGTTTCAAGACAGTAAGGTCAGTGAGCAGCCAGGTGCCACTCATCTCTCAGCATCAATTCAGTCCCTGGCTCTATGTACCCAATCTGGGGATGGTACCATACACCTAGAGATGTCTGGAGCCATGTGAGCACACCTACTTGGCTGGGTGGCTGAACCCCACTGGCTTCTTTATGACATGCCATGAGGAAAACCTTCCCCAAGGAGGGCTGTGGAGGAAAAACAGGAGATAATGCCCTCCTGTCTCTCTTCTCTGTAAGGAATGAAAAATTGTTTCACCCCATAGTGGTATCTTGTGGGTGAGAGGGAATGTCCTTTTGCCTCTTCCTTTCTCAACTACCTTTGTAAAAGGCTGTGCACCTTTTCAATGTATTATAAATTTTAAAAGCTGTGAAAAACCACAAAGAGGGAAAAAATAATTGGAAAATAAACTCTGTGTCAAATTTCCCCCACATTCTAAACACATTAATGTGAAAATGTTCAAAAAATATTAAAGAGGAACTGCAAGGAAAGGTTTATAGGAAAGGTATATAAAAGATAAATGATATATCTTCTTCCTTTTTATCATTTCTGGCAGAAGAATGAGGAACCAGGAATATTTATAAAATTCTCTACCTATCTATTTTCAGGGCAGGCTGGGAACTACTCCATTGCTATATATCCAGTGCGTCAAACCCCTGCATTTTGCTGTCCAGAGCTCAAGAAATACCCTTTATTCTCTTTATCAGTAAAAAAGCTGATTTTGATACTGAATAAACTATTCCTAGGGTAGGGAGTACAATGCAACACCAGTAGAAAGCCTTTTATGTGGATTCCTGCATCCTAATCTAAACTCTCATATCAGAGGTGATTTTGAAATCCCATATCAGAAGGTGGAGAGCAGTAGACATGGCTTTCTTTGTGCTCCCAGTTTTCAAGCAGGGTACTGGTTTGGCTTAGATTTGAGACATCTGGGGAAAGGGTTTCACAAGTCTTGAATAGGAAACGAGCATCTTTCCTCCACCCAGGGAAGCCCTGAAGACCTGGAAGCTATCCCAGAGCACAGGGCTGGGAGGTGCTCCTGCCACCTCTCCCCATCACCACCCTGACAGGAGCACCTCGATGTGGGCTCTGGTTTTCCCAGGCTCGCTTGGAAACAGCTGCCGAAATATCAAAATGTGGCACTTCTCATCCAGCCCCTCCCTGCACACGGCTCCACGCTCACAGCCTGGAGGGCACAAAGCAAACTGCCACCATGGCCTTAGCTGTGTTAGACTGGCCAACCCTCCCAGACACAAAACAGGAAAACAAATCAGCCTCGGCTTTCTGGTCACTTTTCTGGCCTGACAATTGGAAAGGCGGTGCAGAAGGTCCTACATTTACGGTTGTATTGCCAACAGGAGCAGCAGTGACCTCAGACTGTGGGACTCAAGGAGGTGCTGCTCACTGTTAACCAGCTGCTGGTGGAAACCATCTGCTTCTCCAGAGAGGCTGGCTCCTGGCTCCTTCCCCCTCCACCAGCCTGCAGCAACAACCTGATGCTCTCTGCAGCTATTAACGGGCAATTCAAAAGTGGGAAATATTTGACATGACAGAGACAGAACAGGAGAAAATGGGTATTTGTGAGGGATTTAAATAACTCTACATTTGAAAGTCTCTCCAGTTCCAAGTGGCTCTGGCCACTGCTGGCCTACAGCTTAGCTTGTGCTGCAGCTGCATCCCTGTGGAGCAGATCTTGCTCCTCTGGGAAAGGCTGGTTGGCTTTTCATGTCCAGCCCTTCCATGCATTTCTGTGCTTCATGCAGATGAGAGGAACAGCAACCATCATCCCTTCCCCAGCAGCTCATGTTCCCTTTTTATTCTAGATTATTAAAATAAAAGAGCATTTCCATCAGCTGTGGTAATCTGCTTGAGAAACATGTTTCTTGAAAAAGATGGAAGCAGCTTAAATATCTATGATGGGCTGATTCCTAATTCCCTGATCAAAAGCTGAAATTATCTTCATGTAACTTTGAAGAGGACATGGTATTTGTCTCCCTTGCCAGGCAGCACTCTGCAATAAGCCCCTGAGCAGGGCTGTCTTTAAAAGAATTTATATCCCCTGAGGGAAAATGCCTCTGGTTTATCTACGATTTAAAAAAAAAAAAAAAAAGAAAGAAAAAAAGTAATTTCACAGAATTAATTAATTTTGGGAGTTTTTTTAAGTATAGAAGATATTAGGTTTGGTGACCAACAGGAGCTTACTGCCAATATTACAGGTCAACTTTCATGACCTGCTTTTCTTCATTTTTCTGCTGGCATCTAAGAACATTTGACCAATGTTGGGATCTAACTGCACATGGAAGTGATATGCTGAATCTCATTAAAATAAAAGTACATGTCAAGCTAACAATTCTACAGAAAAAATAAGTCCTATATGTGTATGGTAGTTATGACTATCTCAGAAAAACATCTTTTGGACTTAGATGTTATAAATTTATTTTCTTTTGCAAAGGTTGTGTTTGTTGCCTCCATCAAACACTACCAAGCTTGTTCTCAGCATCTCTTTCTGGCAGCATAAATGCCTGTCTGTGAGGGCTGAATCCCATTTGATCCATCTCCATCACACACGTGAGCTGGGATGATCTCTAGTTATGAAGCTGAACTTCAGTGAAAAGAAAGAGCATTTGTTGCTTTGTAACCAGTTTAAATGTGCGCGTGCCTAACATAGGAAAAAAGTCTCCTGTAAAAGAGGATGTATAACAGCCACATAAACCTGATAGCACCTCCTTTTCCTGTCTGGATTTATCCCAGTACTGTTTGCATTATCGTAGTGAAGATGATGGAGTTGCCCAGCTTTGGGGGTCTGGCTTTCTGTCTTGGGACCAGCACAAGCGTTATTCATCCCTTTAAGGTAGTTAGGAGAGCCCTCTGTCCCAGGGATCGTGGTGGCTGGCTGCCCTGCACAGCAAGTCACTGTTATTCCACTGTGTCTGAACACATCAGGAGTGCAGTGTGTGATTAATAGCACCTAGAGATGGCTGACAATCTTACAATTTGAAATGGAAAAATCTACCTTTACTGACACATTTTCTTTGTTTTATTGGTCGGACTGATGCTTTTCAACTGGCTACCTGCTCCAGCTCTGGGCTCATTTGACAGCCCAGGGAGATGAGATCCATCTCCCTCTGCAGTACGTCCCCCTCCCTGCATCCCCCTGGGAGTGCCCTGCACAGTGCCTGCAGCACCCAGCCCGTGTGTGCTCAGCTGCTGCTACAAGAAAATGTTGGATTGCAGCAGTGTGGGGGCTCCTGGGCTCAGGGGCAGTCAGGCAGGGAGAGAACGCAGGCAGGGAAAACGCAGGCAGGAGGCCAAGTGGCCTTGCAGGCTGACAGGAGCTGCTCCTGGTTGCCCTGCCAGCTCTGAGTGACAGTAGTGCCCTTGGTTTGCCTACTGGGACGAGGGCACCACATCCCCAGGGCTCTGCCAGCAACCCTGAGTGTCTGCCTCCAGAAGAGGTGGGGGAAAGCAGTTTTATTTCACACTGGTTTACACTGGGTTGGGTTTTTTTCTACTGAAGTGCCCACCCTGTACATGCAGCTTCCAGCTGGACATGGCAATGGGTTGCAGGATGCTCTCTAGATGGAGGGCTGCAGCTCAGCATTTCCTCAGAAAACAGCCTGTTGCAAACATGTCAGATACGCTCCTCTGCCCTCTGTTCTGGTATCCCAAAGGCTAAACAGAGTCTCCAGAATTATCTCTAGAGCCTTGGTCCTGTGTACCTAAAACATCACCGTGGCTGTGTGGGAACAGCAGCAGTGGTGCTGCTCTCCTGATCTCCGCAAGCAGAGTTGCTGCTGCAGGGGAGTGGAGACACTGGGGCTTGGCCATCCTCCACTGAGCGCCCTTTGCCGTGCTGGCCATGTGTCTGGGAGGCACTGGTGTCACCTGTCATCTCAACCCACCCACAAAGCACCGTGGTAAGGACAGTTGCCCGACATGACGGTCTCTGCAAGTGCTTGCTCTGCACTGAGCAAGCTGTCCCTTCTAAACTCATCTGGGCAAGAGAGAGACTTTCCTCAGTCTTTTTACATCTGAGGCTGCAGTATGAAATCCCACAGGAGACTAAGAAATCCTTTTTTTCTTCATGCATATAGTGTATTTCTTTGGCCTGGACTTTCCCCATTTCAATGCAGCCTGGAGAGTGCATTAAAAGAAAGAGAAAAAAACGAAAGCCCCATGCAAAATACTCCCCTGCACACGTAGTTCTTCCCCAAAGAGCAGGTGAGAGAGAGAGCAAACCACATGTGACAGATGTTGGTCACATTGCTGAATGCCCTGCTGGCAGGAGCTGAGCCAAAAGGCAGTCAGGGAGCCCCTACAATGTTGCTGCCTTCGTAGTTTCAGCTTCCAGGCAAAGATGCTGCTCCATATTTTGGTATATACACAACTTGCAATTTTTTTTCTTCTGCTGTTTGTGTCAAGGGAAATAAATTTTAGAGATTATTAAGATACTATTTATTTGCAGAAAGTCTATTTTTTAAACAGCAATTAATAATTTTACTGAGCAATCTATAGTAATTTATATTTTGGCTGTTTATCTTGTGTGCCATACAGGGCTAGCAATGTCCTAACTTGCATGGCATTCTGTGCAAGGGTTTATTTTGGTTTCTGCTGCTGTGTCAGACTAATGCCACTGTTGCTATGGTAATGGTGATGTTTGAGTCTGCTTTGTCACCTCTGTCCTGCTATTTTTTTCTTCAAAAACAAATTCATGCTGTGGAGGCCTGGAAAGCAAGCAGAGGGGTTTTTATGGAATCTCAGCACCTTCTCTTTTTTATTTTTTTATAATAGGTTATAAAGCAGTGTGGCAATTTCATAGATGAATAAAGCCTAAAGCCAGCAGAGCTCATCAGATGTGCTGAAGCCAACCTCCCATATAAACATGACCAAGTTATCCCTTTATGGCAGACTGGACATCCTGGTTGGGAGTACTGCAAGGCGTCCCATCCTAATTAGAAGATGCCCATAATGATTAATCCATCGTCATCCTGTGCAGTTTCATTCACAGTTTTAGAAATTCTCCATGATTTAGAAAAAACCTACCAAATTTTATCAGCTCCACCATGACCTCCAACATTTTTTCAAGGTTGACTCACTTCCTGTCATTCTCCCTCATCCCCATGTATCACTCTCAGGACCATGCTTTTACTTCCAATTAGCCCGCAGTAAAACGCATTTTGCTTGTCCGGGTGCAGCAGGCTGTGTGATTCAGCCAGCCTTTCTGCTTTATTTACCCTCCTGCCTTTCTCTGGGTGTTTTATCAGCAGTGATTTCACATTTATTTCCACATCACTAACGAAGATGCTGGGGAGTGGCTGTGTGTGGCTCTCTGAAAAGCTCCAGCAGCAGCTTCTGCACCTGAGGATATGTCTGTTTCCTTTCCCCAGCATGTCACTCTACACTGGCATTTTCCCAGTATGGCAAAGTGTACCAAACATGAAGCAAGGCACAGGCTCCTCAGCCAGCTCTGGAAGGATTGCTGAGGTTAGGCTGTTTTAAAATGTGGATCTCTAGTGGAGTAACTGCACACTCTCCTTGGCTGCCGGTGGATGGACAACACCTACTCCAGCATTCCCAGCTTGGACTTGGACTTACCATATGTGTGAAGGAAATTGGGCCTGAGCCCTTGTTTATTCCTAGAAAAAAACCAAGGAGAAATGGTGAAGGTCAGCTGGACTGCTCAGCTGCCCCGAGTGCCTGGCACCCATACCTCCCTTCCATGGGACTGGGGCAGCACATCTGTGAGGGAAGCAAACCAGAGCTTGGCCTTTAATGAAGGAACACAGTGACTCCACCCCATGCCTCCCAGACACTGTGTGAGCTTGGGCTCTGAAAAAATTATGAATTCATCCCATTCTGAGGAAAGGACAGACCCCAGTTCCCCTTGTGGGCAGGAGGAGGGGGAGTTTCAGCAGGGGATTTGGGGCTGGGTGGCTGTTTCAGCCTGCACACAGCTCTGGGAGTGTGGCAGGCTGCTGTTAGTCTCCAGAGTCAGGAGTATGGATAGCTCTACAGGAGCAGCCAGCATTGCCCATACTCTCCCTGAGCCAGGGTTAGAAGTCATGAAGGTCTAATTCACTTTAAGCTTTATTTTGTGCTAGGAGTTGCCAGTGTTTTCTTCTGAACTGTGCAGGCTTCTCAGCCACAAGACCTTCCCACTGGCATCATTTCTTGCTCCGGCTCTCTCTGCCGTGCTGTGTTTGCAGGTAGCAGTGAGGGCACAGCATTAACACAACGTGCCTGTGGGGCTGCAGCCCACAGATGGGTATGTGCCTGCTAATAAACTTCCTTTGCCCCTGAGATTCCTTGCCTCTGCAAATATAAAGGGGGAGGATGACTTTCTGGCAGAGGGTCAGGGTCCAGGGTATCCCACCCGTACTACATACCCGCGGTAGTGAGCTGATCATAAAAGAGCGTTTATCATTCCTGGGGCGTTCATTTGAGGCAAATTGAACAACATGGCAATTACCCCCAAGGTGCCCAGGGACCATTTGTGGTCTCTTGTGTGCAAATGATATGATGAAACTGCTTTTGAAATCAAAAGAAAAACAGAGAGTATTTATGTCCCTCACTGTTTCGAGGCCTTCTCGCTATCTGCAGGCGATGTGGCTACAGGGGACTTTGATGTTTGCTACACGTGCAACAGGGGCATTGGCAGTGCTTGCTTTTATAGCACCAATACAATATTAACTGCAGCAATTTAAGATAGTGTATAAAGAAATCTTGAGCAACCGGCTAAGTCCAGAGATAGAGTTACCGTTGCTGTGTGACATTTTATCCTAATGGGATCAAGGCCATGGTCCACGATCCTCCCTGCCTCTTCCTAAAACCCAGTCGGCAGTTTTTAAGCAGTGTCTGTTCCTCAAGAACTCATAAAATCACCTTTTAGGAAGGGGAAAGGCACAAATCATAATGAAGTTCTGGTTTCCAGTAGTTTCTGGTTTTTCTAAAGCTTTTCTGAGAGCAGAAGGAAAATGAGAGTTTCAGCAGAAGTGGCCCCTGCTTTTTCAAGAACGTAGAAACCAGAAAATGGTGAAATACAATTTTTAAAAATCACTCCAAATAATTACTTATATCACTGCATAATTGCCAAATATATCAATTGTGTTTTGTCTTCTCTGTCATTTCTGAATAAATGCCAGGATCATGAATATCAGAGCTATTAACACCACAATGGCTTTACTAGACTCAGGCCTGCCTGCATCTGAAAATAAATATCACCTTCAGGGGTAAAGAGGGGAAAAACATCTCTTAAAATCCACCAGATTTCAAGAGAGGCTTTTTCCCTAACTCATTTGCAGCTGTACCCTGGCACAGCAGAACTGGTGGAGAACTCAGTTTCTCCAGATGGTTTGCTGAGTGTACTGAGCATCATCAGCAGGCAGAGCTTTCCAGCCTGGTGAGCTGCATAGGACAAGAGAAGGTCGCAGGGATGGCCATGCTGGGGGAGATTTCTACCACTCCTGCTGCAGCTGGTCACCCACTCCTGGCATCAGGTCACCCACTCCTCTGGAAGTCCTCCCAGGCTGCCTCTCCCTGTCAGGGTGGCTGTGGCTGGAGGACCCAGCCATGCTGTGGGCAAACCACACATCCACCAGCCTGAATCCTTTTCTTCAGGATACCTTTGTTCTTGTTTTTCCCATCCAGGAAGGAGTAAGTCACGTTTATTATGTATTTCAGTTATTCCTCCCTTACAAATCAAACAAAAAAGGTCAACAGTGTTATTTCACCCTATTTGCTTCCTCAGTGTTGAAGTCATCGTTGCTGTGGTTTTCCTGGCTGTCAGAGATTGACAGCAGAGAGAACAGCTACTTGACAGGTAGGCAAGATCTTTCTCCTGGAGGTTAGATGTGGTGTTGTCTGCTTCCCTCTGCTTTTTGTTTGTGGTATTTATTTTTTTTTCTTTCAAAATTTTCTTTTCAGAAGGGTAAGGCATTGTGTTGCTCCTTTCTCCCCTTCTCCTCCTTCAAAGATGGGCTGAAACTTGACCTTCTGATTGTTCATCTCAGATGCTCTCAGAAAAGCTCTGAGTGGTAAATGAGGTTCCAAATGCAGGAAGAGATTACTGTATTTTTCTTTTCCTTTTTAGAACCTTGAATAGATGAAAATAGATGGTAATCAACAAACCTGTGGCTAGAGCAAAAATCCCTTTAACTCACATTTTACTTCAATTACATTCAGGACAAAGAAACACATTGCACCATGTGCATGAATAGATGCTTTATTATTCAAAACAAGCTTCAAAGAGCATTACGTCCCCTATAGAAAATATGCAATCAGTGTTTAATTCAATGGTAGGATGCAAATTCAAATTCCCATAAGGGGAAGACTGTTAATGCCATTTAAATTGGTTGTAAATTACAGATAATACGCTTGAGACCCGAATACAGATTAGGAGAGTGTTGTTTTATGAATCCAGCCCTGCTTTGAACTTACTGAGTATTTATTTGTGGACAATAAGACAGTGCAGGCTTGTTTACACCTATATAGTCATCTGACATAATACATACACAGAAAAGAAAACATTTTGGTTTTAAAATACAGAAGTTGTTAGCTCCAGTTTGATGTGGATATGTTTTTTGCAACCATGTCTGTTCTCCTCTCTCTCTGCTCCAGAGTCATGTGTTTCTGTATCTTATGAATCACACAGAAATTAGCCCAGAGCAATTGCCATTCCCCTATTTTATTAACTGTGGAGGGAAATCCTGGGTGCTTAGTGTAACCCATCAGTGTGTGCTTGGGGCACCAGCCCCTTGCAGGGCTCGGAGGCTGCTGCTGCCCTTGCTGGAGTTGGTACCTTGGTTGTTTCACTATAGTGGGTCTGGCGCGTCCCTCCCCATGGCCATGGCTGCCAAGGAAGGAGCCTCTCAGCAAGCGTTTTTAGGAGATTTTTTGTTTCTAGAGAAAGCAATGTTCTGTGGCTTCATCCTTTGTGAACCAAAATAATCATTAAAAACAACTGATGCACTTCAAGACCAAAGTGTTTAAAATGAGCTGTGTGTCTCACGTAGCACGAAGTCTGTTTGCTGTTATTTTCTGCAGTGTATTTCTTGCCCATTCTTTGTACAAGACAATAACTTGTAGAACTAAGATTTTTTTATTTTGTAAAAGGCAACTAGCTAGTCATTTGAGAAGCAGCTCTGCAAACCACTGATGGAATGAATGAGCCCTTCTGGTATGGATCCCATTAAGGCCACTCTAGCAATGTTTTGCTGGGCTGCGTCATGAGAAATTTTGGAGTACATTTCTTCATGTTGTATGTCCCTAGCTATATCAGTATTTCATCGGCACATTACAAACTGAGTAAAAATATTTTGCATTGCAAAAGCACCTCACTTTGTGGTTAATTTCTTTCAAGGCAGTAGAATTTACATCCCCAGAGTCATGGAAAAGCGGCCATTGCTCTCAAACACTATTTTACAGAGTGGGTTTTTACTTTGAATAGGTATGTGTGGGTGGGAAGGTGGAGGGGCAGAACACACTTCTTTTAATTGTTTCTGAACATTTTGGCTACATCATAGGAAATAAATATCTCAGTTATTTGAAGTTTACACAACCGCTTGCAGATTCATCTTAAGCTGACTGCAGAGAGGAAAACATTTACCCTCCTTGCTTTCCTCCTACTGTTTTCAGGCCCATCCAGTTCTCTAATACAGATGAAGCACCAGAGCATCTTCTGCTTTTCTGTCATCTTAAGAAGTTCTCTGCCAACAGAAATATCTTATTAAAGAGGACGTAAAGGCTTTTATCTTAAGCTTCTGTGTACACTAACCAGCTCATGCTGCTGCAGCCTGCACTGGGAGAGCACACAGGTCTTTCCTGGAACTTTCCAAGTCCTCCTGATCCCTGCTGACGTCTGCACACCAGTTAGTGGATGAGTGTAATGGTAATGCTCTCGCAGAAAGAAAATTTCATTGTATGCACGGATGATACCATTTCTCTATTTCTACTTGTTCAGGTGCTCTTGAAACCTGTTTGTTGCTCTGGCTAAATCATTATACTGGAAGAACCATATTCTGTAATTTATCTCAAATGACTTCCAGCTCTGCTTTAGGGTCACAAATTTCCAGAATACAACCCCCCATCTTACGCTCCTGATCTGCTCCATTTATTTCTAAATTCATAACTGTACCTAGGTCTACAAGAAAGTGCATGTGGTTTACATCAGCCTTCATCAACAGAGAAGCAGATCTTTTGGCCAGGTTATAAAACATATATTAAATAGCATTAGATCAAGAATAGGCACCCACTGGACTCCACTAAAACCACACTATAAGGGGTTACCCTTCCCTACTTCCAAGTTTTTTCACTTTCTCTGTTCACATTGTTCGTTCTTTGAATAGGAGCTACATTGGTTTTGTTTAGTGCTCTTGTTTCCCCAAACACAAAAATGTAGGTACTTTATGGCAATACCGTCTTTTGTGACCTCCAGACTTGTGCAATTCTACTAAAAACATGCTATCAAGTACATTTGACAAAACCTGTTTTCCATAAAGTGATGCTGATTGACATTACTAATGCTCTCGTCTTTTAATTTCTTTTTATGGATTGCATCCCCAATCAGCCTTTCCCTGAACTATGCCTGGGATCAATGCCAAGATAACCAGTTCAGTGTCTCCTGAATCATTCCCTTGGCTTTCTAAAATATTGCCCCAAAACTTTCTTTTAAGGCCCTCTTGGTCATCTTCTTATTTGCTTTTTATTCCCTTCTCCTACTCGCATTTTTGCAGGATTTTCCCAGGGCTTAAAGATTTAGTTCAAGGACTTCCCTGCTTTTTTTTTATGTTACTCTTGGGTGCAAGCTACTTAGGACTACAGATTTTAAATAGTTACAGATTGTGAATAACCACAGGCTAGGATTTCAGACCTGCATGCTATGTAGAGACAAGGCAAGTCTCTCTGATGAAGTTCAGACATCGATACCGGTTTCGTGATGGACTCTTCCAACACATCCAGTGGGCCAGTTCAGCCTTTGCTTCATACTTTTCCTAGCTGTTTGCACCAGTTCAGTGTGAGCACACACACACTGCTGAATCAGCCTGACATTTATTACTGCACTTCCAGTGCTGTCCTCTGGAACCTGACTGTGCTCTGATTGAAGTAATTTTGTTTTTAAATGGAATCATTAGCATTAAAAGCAGGGGAATCTGAGGATGCAAGTTCTGAAGTACCCTGGAACCTCTAAGAGCCAAATTTCCTAGGCTCCTCTGAAGTATGAAGAACTTAAACTGTTTCATTCGTAAGAAATGCTTATGTATATTTTCACTTCTGTGTCCACATCATGGTCAAAAGTGAACATCACAGCAAGGAGGAAGAGAGCAGAGTCTTGTTCAATATACGTGTGCTAAGGTTTGACCTTAGCACACAATGGGCTTGATTCTGCACTCTGTGTCACACTGATTTGCATTGCAGGAGATACCCAGCACTTTACTGCCTCAAGGCGCTGGAATCACCTTCCCCAAAATCTGGAAACTTTTATACTATAGTTACTTAACTGTCTTCATTTAATTAAAGCCTCACAGAAGCAAGGCTGATAGACAGACTACCGTTTCACGGTGGGATTGCTCCCAGATGTGACAGAAATGAGTCCCCTGCTGTCCCTCACCCTGCACACCTGCCCCTCTCACCTCCTTTAATCATGCTCTTCCTAGCGTAATTAGAGGAATTTCCTCCTGAGCCTTGTCAGCTGCAGGTATCAATTTGCAGCCTCCGTTTGACCGATGGTTTAACACATCTTCAGAATGGAACTGGGGATATGCCTCCAGCCTCCCGTGAGTGCTGCTGCCCCATCCTTCTCAGGCCATGCAGGTGTGCCCAGCCTGTCCCCATCTCCTCTCTTACTTACCTGTGTCTGTTGCTGTGGAGCAAAGTGGAGCATCCCACAGAAAGGCCAGGTGCTGGTGCGTATCCCACAGATGGAACAGGCTGGAGCAGTGTGGGTCAGGGAGGGCTTAAAGAAGAGCTTAAAGCCTCCGTGGATGCACCACCTGGTAGCCCATTTCACTGTGCACAGGGCTTTCTAGTGTTTATGACTTCATACAGAAAGCCAAGTTTGCTCTTTGAGTTCCCGTGTAAAATACATGATATATCAAGCAGCCAATGTCAAGAGACTTTGGGCTATATTCATAAATGCTTCACCAAATCCCTAAAGACACAATAAGTTATTGCTTCAGAAGTATCTTCATTCACCTGTTCCAGGCAAATGGGAAAAGGATGATCAGTTTTTCTTTTTGAAATGCCAGAAATCCTAAACTTATGAAATTTCCTGACAGTCCCTACATTTGCACAGGGATTTTATGAGGTTGTATCAGTTGACCTCCCCCTTTCAGAGTTCAAGCAAGTTGAAAAAAAGGAACTGTAATAAATATAGCCAGAGACAGATTTAAGCACATTCTGTAATCCAGAAAATGGAACTTATTCTAAAGGCAGTTCCTTCTGAATTTTCAGTGAAGGAATTGATAGCATTACCCATTGAAATGGAATTTAAATGGAGTTCAGAGGGACAAAGTTTTGTTCTGTAAAAGCCTCTGATTCTGAGCCGACATCTTAATAAATCTTTGGAGATAACAGGTAACTGTTGTTTGTTTGTTTGTTTGCTTTCTATTAAGAGCAGAGATTTAAGAAAGAAGGAGGAAAGGTGGTGGTGGTACTGCCCCAGTGAGCACCCGCAAGCCAGCCGCCACTCCTCAATGCTACAGCCATGTGCAGCTCAGGCAGACTGTGTGGCCATTTGTCATATCAAAGCACGGACATTTGTCTTCAATGTTCTTTAGCTTTTGAAGCTCCTTCCTTCTGTCCTTGATCTGCATTTTTCTCCTGGAATGCATTTCCCTGTCAGTCACTTTCACACATCCCCCCATGCATAGGAAAATACTTCAGGTTTTGCAAAGCCCATCGTTCCCTTTTCTTTGCATTTCTCTTGAAAACTTTCCTTAGCCACCACACCTACAAACCTCTCCCATCTGGGGCTGGTTAGGCAAATACAAGCAGTGACTTCTGACTTAGGGTTTTCTGCAAACCCTCCTCCTTTTATTACTCCCCCACTTTCCCAATCCAGCTATAAGCAGATTTTGCCCACCCACTGCACCCTAAAACTGTGCAGATCTCATGGTAAGGGGGCCCTCCTTTTCACAACCCATCTACAAGGCACTGAGCCCACTGGGAACTCGCACAGCCTATTCCTCTGCCACTCCCATTGTGGAACCAGAGCAAGTGACCTGGCAGTGTGTTATGCCCCTCCACTTTCTGCAGGCAAGCTCTCAGCAATCAAGCAGTTAAATATCCATCTTTTTGCAAAGTTCTGTTGCTGTTAACATTGCTCACAAATGCCACTTTGTGCTTTGGTTGTTATTTGCAAAACACTAGGTGCTTCATGGAAAAGCCAAGATTTGGGCAGTGAGGTGAGTCCAAGCAGGCTGCCACCAGGCTGCCCCTTTCAGATGTCTTTCTGAGGAAGGCACAACTCCAGCTGCCCACCCCTATTTCAATGAAAATCTATGGGTCAAAATACTTCTAGGTGTCTTGACAGCAATACTGTGTGCCAGTAAACAAATCCTAATTTATAAAACTGTCCGTACAAGGAAAAGGGAAGCCCTTTTCCCCACTGTGCTTCATCCCTGTACTACACTAAATGTGCAGTACACACCACATACATGGAGATGAGACCTCAGTGATAAATTGCAGAGCAATGTGCTAAATGAATTTGTATTGCAGCCCCAACAGCTTCCCCTGCCCTCTGACTTTTATCCCATCTCTCAGGATTTACTGTAGCATTCCTCTTAACAGCCACCATTTAAAAACAGAAAACTAAACCAGAAAGGTCACCGTTACCTAAAAATTCCAACTCACTCACCTGTTAAAGGGCTTTTTTTTGTTCATGCACACAAGAATTTCCACAGAACACCACATGGCCAGGTGGCGAGATGGGCAAGATGTAGTGCTGGACGAATTACCAGTTTCTTTAAACATAACATCACCATGACCCTTAGGCTTTTATCCTGCAGCCATACAGAGAAATGCAAACAGGGAGCAAAGAACTGCTGTTTGGACGTGGCAGCCTTTCACCACAAGCATGGCACAAGATGGGAAAGCAGAGAATCTGACTGTGCAATGCTCAAATTTAACCTTTCAGGGAGAGAAATGAAAGGGCCGTGGCACTGGGAAAGAAAGCTTTCCTGTTTCCTAGTGACACTCCATTTAGATCTGGAATAGCTCCCAGAAAGGACTTTAAGTATGAGAGACCTTTGTTTTTGAAAACACAATTTTGGCTCATTTCAGAGGGGTTTTATGGTTTTCTGTGGGCATGGATGACTGGATTCGTGACAAGTCCTTTTGTATCCTTTACCAGCAAAAGGATACAGAAGCTGTCACAGTACTTTTAAGTTTCCAAGCCCACACTGCTCATTTTCTCTAATACTTTTGATTTATGTAGCATCACCATTATCTGGTGTATACATATTTTCTTTACATTAATGTAGCACAACCCATGTAATTTACTTGTGTGAAGTCAAATTTTTTCAATTTTTTTTCTCTTACAAAGAGCTCTTTTACCTCCTTGTGGTTTAACCCAACCCAGCAGCCAAGCCCCACACAGCCACTTACTCACAGCCCCACCAGTGGGATCAGGAAGAGAATGGAAGGGTAAAAGCTGGAAAACTCGTGGGTTGGGATAAAGGCAGTTTAATAGGGAAAGCAAAAGCCATGCACACAAGCAAAGAGAAACAAGGAATAAGTTCACTACTTCCCATGGGCAGGCAGATGCTCAGCCATCTCTAGGAGGGCAGGGCCCCACCATGTATAACAGTGACTTGGGAAGACAAACTCCATCACTCCATATGTCCTCCCCTTTGTCCTTCTTCCCCCCACTTTATGTACTGAGCATGATGTCATATGGTCTGGAATATCCCTCTGGACAGCTGGGGTCACCTGTCCTGGCTGTGTCTCCTTCCAATCTCCCATGCACCCCCAACTTCCTCACCAGCCTGGCAGTATGAAAAGCAGAAAAGGCCTTGGCTCTGTGTAGGCCCTGCTCAGCAATAACAAAAAAACCTCCATATTATCAACCCTTTGTACAGCCCAAATCCAAAACACAGCCCCATACCAGCCACTGTGAAGAAAATTAACTCTATCCTAGCCAAAACCAGCGCACTCCTGCATTAAAACTCATTGCTGCCAGGATCAGAAAGTCTCAGACGCCAGGATGTGTCATTTAGCAATGAACATGAAAAATCAGGTAGCAATGAATTTGTAGCAATTATAGATAAATATCACATCATTCAAGTGTGTACCACTGCTAATCTCAAGAATCAGCAATGAGCTATAATGCAAATCATGTGTTGCATGAACCCATTGGAGCTGACATCATCCCTTAAAAGTAATGATGCATATAAGCTTTTGTCAATTATTTCTGTCTGGGTTGCACCTAAATACAAAAGGGTGTTTGAGTGTCACAGTCAAGGTTTGGAGAGACTCTCAACGGAGAGGCTGATGAACCTTTGACACTGTTTCCCCACAGGATTCTCCTGGAGAAACTGGCTGCTCATGGCATGGATGTGTATACTGGATAGGATCTGGACGAGATGGGCCAGTGGGTTGAGGCCAATCATGTGAGGTTCAGCAAAGCCAAGTGCTGGGTGCTGCACTTGGTCCACAACAACCCCAGGCAGTGCTACAGGCTGAGGGCAAAGTAGCTGGAAAACTACCCAGTGGAAAAGGAGTGGAGCCAACTGAAAATGAGCCAGTGTGTGCCCAGATGGCCAAGAAGGCCAGTGGCATCCTGGTCTGTGTCAGGAACAGTGTGGCCAACAGGACCAGGGCAGTGATTGTCCCCCTGTACTGGGCACTGGTAAGGCCACATCTCAAATCCTGTGTTCAGTTCTGGGCCCTGCAATTCAGGAAGGACATTGAAGTGCTGGAGCATGTCCAGAGAAGGGCAGAAGAGCTAGGGAAGGGTCTGGAGCACAAGTTTGATGAGGAGCAGCTGAGGAAGATGGGGTTGTTTGGCCTAGAGAAAAAGAGGAGCAGTGTGGACCTTACAACTCCCTACAGATGCCTGAAAGGAGGTTGCAGCCATCTGTGGGGAGCAGCCTCTTCTCTCAGGTGATAAGTGATAGGATGAGAGGAAATGGCCTCAAGGTGCCTCAGGAGAGGTTTAGATTGGAAAGCAGGAAAAATTTCTTTAGTTAAATGGTTTTCAAGTATTGGAACAGGCTGCCCGTGCAAATGGTTGAGTCACCATCCCCGGAGATATTTAAAAGATATGTAGATGTGGTGCTTAGAGACATGCTGCAGTGGTGAACTTGGCAGTGCTGGGTTAAGGGTTGGACTTGATCATCTTAAAGGTATTTTGCAAGCTAAATGATTCTACAGTTCTGTAATTCTGTGACAGCATAATGATAACTGTGACCTGAAGTCATGACAATTGGCTAGCACCATGATGGGCATTTAGAGTTTTCTTCCCTGTTGTGGATCAAAGAGAACTGGAACCACATGATTTCCTTAGTGCTGGGGACTTCTGTGTCCTTGGAGAAGGGTGGGATATACTTCAAACATCTTTAATAAAAGAAAATGATGATAAGCCATTCTCCAGGCAAGAGTTGTAAATACCACTGTGTATATTGGCTTTTAAAATAGAGACATTAGCCAGAATATCTCAGACTGTGTAATTTAGTGTCTTTTATCATTTCATCTTCTAGTTACAGTACTAAGAGTGATGTCTGGAAGATAAATTTAATATGCAGAAGAAAATCCCTCACTTAAAACATATTTAATACTTGAATGGTGTAATAGAAAGGCCAGTTTTATTATTTTTCCAAAAATGGAATTAAAAACTCAGTACCTCCTGAAAAATGGCTGTTTTTGAAAACCACCTAATCTTTTACAAGTTCCAGATCTTCCCCTTCTTCAACATCATGGGTAGAAAAGTTACTGTAGTCTGCGAACCCCAGTATATTTTTCATGACGCTTAGGTGTGCAGCAATGGGTTAAGCAGAGGGTTGTTAAACATAGACTACAGTAATGCCTATTTCCCACTGGAATGGAGGATGCAGACTTCACAAGTTTCTAAGGTGAAATTATAACAATGACTTTGACTGGTCTTGAAGCTCTTGTACTGAAGCAGATGTTCATACTTCACCTCCATGTGTGATACAGTTATTGAACAAAATTAAATGGCAAAACAGATGCAGTCGATATGTGATGTATGCAATTTGATGACCTTATGGAAGCAAGGAGGAAATCAGACTTCACAGCTCTTAGTGGTCTGCTCATTGCTTGTGGAAGGTTAAGGCCAACAGGTGAAAAAGATTGGGAGGTTATATTGAAAACAGGGTAATCTGAATGAAAGAAGCATGTAGTCCCTGCCTCGCAGTCTATAGCCAACCTGTAATTACCAAAACAGAAACCTGCTTTTCACATGGCATGTAGGCAACAGCGTCACTGAAAACAAGGGCTATGGCGGCTTTGCATTTGTATTTCACCTAAAGAAAACACAGAATTAAGCCGTGAGAAAAGAGTATGTCAAACTAAACCTCTCTTGGAAGCCAGAAAAATCATTCTGGTGACTGACAATGTCAGCCATGTCCGTATGTCCTGGAGGACAACCAAATGTGCAGAGGCACAGTGAGTGAAAATAAGGCCAACCAGAAGGACCCAGGAGGCAGCCTGGGCTTCCTGCTTTTGGTAGGGCTTGCACGGGAGATTGCTGAGGCACTGAAAAACTCTTTATCTTATGAAATACACTTGCTGAGGTGTGAGTGCTGGGGATAAATCATCCAGAGAGAAATTTGTCCTTCTGATCTGCCATGCAAATCACAGTGAAGTGGCAGGAGTGCAGTGTTTGCTTGGCTGCAGAGCATGAAGGGGACTCAGTCCTCCATGCCTCCCAGCACAGCGGGCCAGATCCCATTTCCCCCCACCATCCCATCTGGTTAGGTGCCAGCACTGCAGGCAGCAAGTGCCTGTGCTGCCAGAAGCCAGACTCCCTCCTTGCAGAAGGACTACGTATGTGCTGACTTTTCCTGAGCTGGCATCTGCCCCTTGCTCTTGATCCATCCTGGCTGGCACCCTACATGCCCCAGCAGACTGATCTGTGCATCAGCTTATCAGTGCCAGGTACCTGACCACACAGGAGAAGTTTGAAATCTGCAGGAAGATGTCCTTACCCAAGCAGTGTAAGTGGCCAGAGGTGCTTCTGTCCCTAGTCTCTGTATCACACCTAGAGATGCCTTGAAGGGTGTGAGTGCGTGTGTCTGTGTCTGTGTGTGTTCATGTGCAGGGTAGCTGAGTGAAAAGAAGAGATTTTTGTGCTCTGTGCTCCTGTCTGAGACATACAGATTTCATAGGACAAATCATGCAGAAGCTAGCCCAGAGATAAAAAAATATTCCCCATAGGAAAGTGTAATCAGAACTATGCATCTTCACCTGGTCTATGCCTCACCTACACATGGGACAGCAGCACTGCTATTTCCCCACCTCTGCTGGAAGCACCTTTCCTCCCTGCTCTTGGAAGAGCATTAACACTTCATAGAGGAGACTCTCAGCCATTCTATGCCTGATGGACCCTCCCAGGCTTGTCTGCCCTACCTGTAGTTTCTGACACAGGAGCCTTCAATTTATGTCAGCAGTGCTTGTCCAGTCCCTGGGAGAAAGACCTGATGTACAGTGCTATTGAATGTCATTTGTTTTTTATCACTCTGGCTTTCAAGGTCATCCAGTTTTCCTGCATGGTTAAATGCTGCACACAGACCGAGGTCCTCATTCCAGCCAACAGGAATACCTTTTTAGGACACTACTGCAAATGTCTGATTAACAGAATAGTCAGGATACAACATTAGTTCCCAGTGTGTCTCCCAGATCCCACAGCATCACTTCTAGTTCACAGACCAATCAACTCTCATTGTGCTTCCGGAGCACAGGTGGCTCTCCTGCTGCAGCATCCATATGGAGCTGGTAAACAGACAGCTGAGACAGCTGGTGAAGACCTCATCCTATGTCCAGTTGAGGTGAAATGGACATTGTAGGCTTTAGGAGGGTTTTTCCCCAATTATTTTCCAAAATAATGTTGGTAGATGACTGTCAAAGCATCTCTCCATCAGTCTGTGCCCCTGTGTGTTTCACATGGAGCTTGGCATTCTTGCACCATATCAGGGTCCACATGTGGGAATGCCAGTGTTTTGATCAGCCATCCTCTGCACAGGTGTAAAAATCCTGATTCAAGACTAATTATGGCAAAGTAATTATTTCTGAGCCATGATGGCAGGCAGTCCCAATTAACTCTAAATAGGATATAAGTAGTGGGGGGAGAAACACTTATGTAGGGGGAATCTAAGCTAGAAGGGGCCAAGGACAGCCCAGACACAAACACAGTAAGTATGAATCTTTTCAAGCAGAGGATAAGGCTGTGTTACTGCTTCTCAGGTTCCAGTAGCCCAGAGTTCTTGAAAGAAGGCAGACAGAAGGTTGGGCTTTCTCTGCTCTGCTGCAGATGTGGAATGGCCTTTCATTCCAAATAAAATGGTCTTTCAGTAGCCCCTGCCAAATAAAAAAAATCAATACATTACCTTTATTGGAGTTATTTTCAGACAGGTACCTCTACCATTGTTACCAGCACCAATATTCTGGTAGCCATGTCCCCAGATTTTCATGTTTGGCATGTTTTACATTCTCAAGAGAAACCCATCAGACAGCACCTACCCCAGGGAAATCCTGTTTGATTCCTCCCTGGTTTATTCCAGGCACAGCCTTATGGCAAGTGTCTCATGCCTTTGGGTTTCCTCCCAGTCCACAGACCTGGGCTGCTGGGCAGTTGCATTTTCAAAAGCTAAACATAAAGATGTTCAAGAAGATTTCAGACTCATTAATAATGCTTTACAGTCCTATCTCAAAAAAAAAAAAAATACCACTTTTCCTTAAACATTACAACTAACTTTCTGATTTTAATATACATTTGTCCCATGGGGTTTTCACCCATTAAGATAGATTAAGTGACTATTCTAATGTACAATAGCAGATTTTGCCCTGTGGTTTAGTGGCTGGCTGTGGTTGACTGATACCCAGCCCTCTGAATCCCTGCTGAGTATCTAAGCTCTATGAGCTGCAGTGAATGCATTTAATCTACATAAAAAGAACACAAATTGCATGTTAGCCTTTTTGAGCCCAGTAATCAGTTTTACAGTTTACTTGGTATGCTTCTCCGCAGTCCTAGTGGCTCCAAGGAGGTTCCAAGGATTCTTCCTCTTTTTTTTTCCCTGCCCATCTCACATAGAAGAAAAGTGTTTGCATTTTGATTGTGCTCATTCCCTGACCCCTGTAATTTAACCATTGTTCATATTTAGTGCTGGCTGGAGTCCTGCGGGGCAGCTGATAACAATAATTTGTAATAAAGCATATGCAGGCTCTATTTTTTATCCTTGTTTTCCCTAATAATGCGAAATTAAATTTATTAATTAAAACAGATGAAGTAAAATAGGATTCCAGGGCTGCCAAAATACATGGATTATCCCAGCCTTGCATTTAGGATGATGATAATATTTGGCATGTATATAGTGCTTCAAAGCGGCATCGCAGTTAATCCTTACCCCACCGCCCCTCTGAAGTGTGTTGTTATTCCTCAATTTGCAGATGAGGATGCCCAAGCAGAGAGGTTAACTCCAGAATGAGCCAAAGCTTGCGCAGGCACAAGCAGATTCCTGCAGCACAGCCCCCTCTCTCCTCCCCCCAAGTGTGATTTTGGATGATCCAGAGATTACCGGGGAAGCCTGCAGGTCCCCGGAGCTTTTGCAGGGCCGGGGATTTGGAGGCAATGTTCTGAAATGGGCTGGGAGGCGGGGGAAGGGGGGGCTCAGTCGGCACTGAGCACACCCTGACAGGCCTGACAGCGGCAGCCTGTGTAGACCACGAGGTGCAAATTCGGTTGCTCATTTGCCAGCTGCATCGTGCGGATGAGG
This sequence comes from Machaerirhynchus nigripectus, assembly GCA_013397975.1. Lineage (NCBI taxonomy): Eukaryota > Metazoa > Chordata > Aves > Passeriformes > Dicruridae > Machaerirhynchus > Machaerirhynchus nigripectus. The sequence goes on from VZRQ01002422.1 coordinate 116,668, forward strand.
AGCTCATCCCAAAATTATTATAATCCCAAACACATACATGCTCTTCAGGACTCAGATAAAAAACCAAAACTAAACTAACAGCTGGGGAAAAATGTGCAAAATGCTCTTTAGACCAAATAGTTCTCTGGCAAAATGTAATTTCAGCTAAATATTTTGTGGGGTAGTGTTGTTGCCAGTTTTGGCAACAACAAAATGATGAGAAAATATCGTGTTCAAGCATCTCTGCTCAATTTCAGCTCAGGTAATTTTGATATTTTTTGCTGTTTTCATACACAAATATCCTTTGGTGTGTGAGTGAAAAAACAAAAAGGAAATAAAACACACCAAAACATGATGTCTGGAAGCTCAGCAGTTTATTTTGGAGGGGTGCTGGATTTTGTGGGACACTGCAGGATGCAGCTCTCCCTGCTGGGGCTCAGGACTGCTCCCTCCCCCTACACTGCAAATTCCAGAATGGCAAAATCCTGGTTCCTGAGCAGCTCTGGTAGAGACAATGGGAGTGTGCACAAGCTGGGATTGAGACTGTCCATGGCAGGTTTTCTTGTTATGATTCACAGGCTGTAAAAGCCCTCTGCTGCTCTTTGGGAGCAGTGAGGCACTGGCACAGGGTGCTTGGAGAATCTGTGCATGCCCCATCCCTGGAAGTGTTCAAGGCCAGCTTGAATGGGGCTCTGAGAAACCTGGTCTGGTGGAAGATGTCCCTGTGCATGGCAGGGAGTTTGAATCTAGATGATCTTTAAGGTCCAAGCCAAACCATTGATTCTATGAGTGTGCAGGGAGCAGGCTGGTGTGGAAGCATCAGACCTTGCAAAAGCAACTGATTCGGCCTAAAAGGCTTGGGTTTACCCTGTTGAGGGAGAATAAAGGGTAACCCTGAAACTGTGGCACTCTGGTGAGTCTGCTGAGAAGGCTGGGGGTGGGCAGCCAGCACTGCCTTGCTGCTCAGAGGGCTGTGAAGGAGGCGCAGTCCGATCTCAGAGACAGGAGTTGATGGTGAGTGGCAGTGCTCTTCCAGGGAGTTCAGCCTGGGTATTCCTCATGCACCACAGGCTACCCAACAGGATGGGGGAATGTGGGGTATCCTTGCTGAAGGGACAGCCATAAATCAGCCCATGACACAAGCTAACGAGAAGCATAACGAGGGGTGAGAAGATGAGGGTGGCTGATAGCAGACAAAGCTTATGCAACTGGGAACATCTTGTGTGGCTGGGACACTGGCTCATAACCTCTATTGGCTGTGACAGATGAGGTTAGAAAGATCATCTCCTTATTCTTCTCAAAAATGTCTATCTTTGGCAGACAGTAAATCCTGGCAGCTTGAGACAGTGAACATTACAGAAAGCTGTGAGGACTTCAGAAACAGATCACATCTTTTTACCCTACAGGAAATCTTTAGAACATCTGGAGGGCAGCTATAGAATTTTCTTATTTTATGTTTTAATTATGTTTTGGGACTGTTAGGCTAAGCATCCTCTTCTTTAAAAAGAGAAAACTTCATGCTCAAAATATACAGAAAATTAAATATCTACCAAGAACTGTTTTGGTTAGTTGTCACTTGTAACTCACTATATTATAAATAATAGGAGAAGGAACATTAAAACATGAGTTTCAACAATTTTCACCAAGAGTCCGACAAAGAAACAGACTATAGGTGTTGACAAGAATTGTTTAGCAGGGAATGATATTGCATAATGCAGAGCCTGTGAACATCAGCTTTACATAAACTTCTTCCATATGAGACGTTAATCAAGATGGAGAACTGAAGGATCTGAAAACAATCAACATTTCTCCTTTCAAACCCCTAATGATCAGTGTGAAGAGCTCATGCTATCCCTGTGTGGTGGGAGTGCAGGAGGATGTGAGGTAGCCATGGGCTGATCAGAGGTGGGCACATTTTCTGAGGTGTGTTGGGCTGGAAGCCCCACATTGCCCAGGCTGAGCCCACTGAAGGAAGGTGCTTGCTCAGGGCAGAGGTGTGGGAGCCAGTGAAATGAACTTCTGAACCAGGGTAAACCAGACCTGAATGAAACTGGGAGTGTGTTTCAATGATAAAAATTAATAAAAGAAGGAGTAGAAAGTGCCAGGGAGGTTTTAAAGGATTAGTGCAAGGGAAGCCAGCAGCAAAGGAGACAGAACTACAGATGCACCCGCATATCATAGATAAATAGATGGATTACTATAGTTTCTACAAACTGACTTGGGTGATAAATGAAAATATTCACAATGTTAATGTAATGGCTATATGCAAAATACCAGTGTATCTTCAAATATACTGATACGAATGTATTTCATATGCCTATGACTTCATATGAAAATATGTAAGCATGATTCATGTATCTTTTGAACCAGAATTTGTAAGGAAGGATTATTTTTCAGAAATGTAAACAACTCTATTTGGCAGTTTCCAAGTGAGATTTCAATTTTGCGTTTTCAAATTACATTTTCATTGTCATAAATGCAAAATGCATTTGCAAAAAAAAAAAAAAAAAAAAAAAAAAAGCTGGTTGCCCTATTTACCTTTGTATAAAGATCTAGTGGTGAAATACAGTTTGATTGCAAAATATATGCTGTTCCCAAGGGAACTGCTGCTTGAAAGGACTTACTAGCTCTGATTAGACTGATGAGACAATCTCTCAGGAGCTTAAACTCTCAGCTTAAGCTAGTATGAAGCCAGAGAAAGACAATTGGCTTGAAGAACCTGTGTTGCAGTCACCTGGCAAGCTTCTCTTCCATGGGTAAAAGGGACCAAACCAAGGTTATTATGACCACAGTATTGCTTTTAGCTCAGAGCAGCATGCTGGCAGAATATGAGGGTTGGATCCACCACTGTGGTTGGTATTGCCTCATGATGTGCTTTTGCCATGCCCATTTAAACTAGCAGTGACTTCATCTGTTCATGTTAGGGGCAAAACTTGCCTTAGACTGTGGGGCACAGCAAGTTCTGAATTAAAATGTCTCTTCTTTTGGTGCTAAACTGATCAAGGCAACACCACCCTGGGAAGGTTCAGGGCACCATGCCCAGATCCACTGCACCTGCTGTCAGTCTGACCTCTCCATCAACTCTAGCCCAGCAGGGAAGGCTACTGGGCTGTGTGTACTCCTGCTGCTCCCAGGACCTGGCGCAGGGATGCTCCAGAGGCTGGTGAGACCTCTTTCTCTCACTTTCTCCGCAGCCCTCCCCACTGGGGCTGGACCCCCTCTGCCTACAGTCATGTCACAGTGGGTCAGATCCTCAGTATGCACAATTTGGGAATGCATCTTTAAGTGCAATACTCCAAATTATCTAATTTTTTGGTCCCTCTAAATGCTTTTGGGATATCTTTCTGGAGTTTCTTAGATTTTTTTTTCAGCACCATTCAATTTAAAGATTAATGCAAAGTCAAGCAATCTTTTACTTAAAGTCACTTGCACATATACTTTCACTCACCACCTCTTGGGGAGCTAATGTTTATATGCTGAATTCTGCAATAACAGTTTAACTCCAGGGTGCCCACTGCCCACCATAAATGCCACTGCATTACTCTTTCAAGAAACATAGTATATTTTGGACTTTAGGAAAGTGAAGCTATAACAATCCCAAAATTGGAGTGTTTATTCCCACAAATAATTACACAGAGCCATGTGGGAGTGCCTTTGGAGAGCTGCATCTGTGCTCTGCAGAATGAGGCTCAGGATCAGAAATAGAAGACAAAATCTCTTGGTTGCATGTCCAGCTTCTCTCTCCCACTCTCAGGACTGTCACCACATAACCCCAAGCCATGGTCTTTCTCATCTTGCATGGCCACAAACATATGCCTCAGCCCCTCTGGTCTTGGCAACTGTGCTACATACCAGTTACTTTCCCCACGCCAAAAAAAAGTCTGAACTGTTTTCCTTTCCCTGACCTTTGGCCAACACTCGCTGTCCTTCTATAAATAATTCCCCACCTTTGTTTAAACTCTCAAACTGAAGGTATTTATTGCTTGTCGTCATATCCCCCAGCATTTTCCTCTCTGCTAAATATAATGGTGATCTGTAGTCACTCTTCATGTCTTACCCTCCCACCTATCTATCCTTCCATCTGTCCCTCCTGACCTGACCCCACAGACATGTAAGGCATTTTCAGCCAACCAACAGGAAAGAGGAGCTTGTCTCTGGAGGCATGGGGAAGGAAGGACACGGTGGAGGCAGAGGGCAGGATTGTCATGCACAGCTTACAGAGCCCACCAGATCACCCCCGTTTTCACTTGAAGAAAGTGACTGATCCCATGGAACCCTGCTCCCAACAAGGCTATTATACACAAGCTGCAGGACAGTCAAATTTCATTATCCCTTCTGCAAAACATATGGAGGAAACAAAATGTTGGAGGATACTCCAGTGACAGCTAATGACATTACTGAAATTACTATAAATATCATCTTTAATCTAATCAAAAACAGTATATCAAAGACATTAAAGCTGCAGATGCTTACTGTGCCAGGGGGGAACCAAATGAAGCTTTACAGATGTGTCATACTGTGAAGTTGTATTTGCATAATAGAAAATGAATGCTGGTTGTATCTCGGATTTCTGCTGCTTTTTAAGCCAGGGGGGATCTGGAGGTTACATTTAGTGAAGATCTTTCTAGGTAGCCCAAGGTTTGGGCAGACAAACAAAAAATAAAAATTATCTGCAGTCCTGACAAAAAAATTTCTAACGAATGGTCACTTCATCCCTTGCTAATTATTACCTGGGCCACTCTGTCATGTACTTAATTAGCATCATTTCTCTTGAAAGCACATTTCACTGAACCAGTGCCGACTGCAGGGTAAGAACCAACAAAGTAACATCAATCAGTTAATTAACTAGTTAACACATTTCCTTCCCTCTTAATTCCTGCTTTTGATTTTCATTTAGCTGCTTTTAGCATCTGAATTTTCAGGAGGTTTGTTTCTGGGCAACCAGTGGTAGTGATCTGTGCAAGGGACCCTACCAACATGACCTTCATGATATTATTTTGCTACTGTAGGGAGAGGTTTGTGCTCTCATGGGGTCTCTAGCACCAAGGGGAACACTTCTGGGAAATAAAAGAACAGGTGTACATTTATTAAATACAGGCACAATCCTGCTTACTGCTGGAGAAATGAACAGAGACAGCACTACTCCCACCACTGGGCTCAGGTTTCCCCTCCGGTGCTCACCAGAGCAGGAGAAGCTCCCAGTGCTGCTTCCTGAGACAGAATATTTCCAAAATAGCAGAGCTACAACAACTCTGGGTTTCTACAAGCATGAACCAAGACACTCTGACTGATCTGGGTGATGAACTGCTTCCCTCAGAGTGTGCTCTCCTGTGTCAACCAAAAGCAGTACATTGCAGGGGCTTTTGAAATCTCATTAAAACAGAGAGAGTCTATAACGTTTTTACTTGACCTCATTTCAGAAGAAGGTACAGAGCTAAGAAAAGAAGAATGTGGTGAGGTGTTTTTGTTAGGTTGTCTGTTCCCCTGTGCGGTTACCCCACTCAGCCATGCCTCCCTCCAAAGACTACTTAAACCTCAATGATGTCCTTGCCTGAACTGTTCTGGCCTCCCAGCAGCCCTTCCTCCAGCAACCCTAATTTGGGCCATGCTCCTACCTCCCTCTTTAGTGACATGGGAATAGCACCAGTCTCTGATAAAGCACCTCTTGCAGTTGGGTTACACGGAAGGAGGTGTGGATCCCGCAGCAATGTGCTTTATCTGCCCCCAGCCAGCTCTTTGGCAGCAGATTTCAGGGTTCTCCTGAATGGACCATGGTGGGAAATGCACTATCGGGGCAGAACAGGGTGTTATGGTCCTGGTAACTCGGCATGAGCATTGTCCGTGGTCAACCATGTGGTCATAAACCCCAGCAGGAGCATTGCACAGAGCAGAACAGCAGAGCTCTGACTTCACAAGGTGGCCAAGGCTGGATTTCACTAGGCTGCACACTAGATTTTACCTGGCATGAGGCCCACATGTGGTCTCTACTGAAAAAAAAATGGATTTTGTCCTGAAAGATTACATGCCTGGATTTATTTAAACTGCCATTTGCATGAAGATATTCATTAAAAAAAAGAAAGCATCAGGAAAAGAAAGAGGTTCACTGGGAAAAGGATTTCTGTTCAGCTTTAATTTAAGTGGAAAATAATGTTTGTACTGCTGCATGGCAAATATATTAGAAGGATTTGAGATTATAATATAGAGTAGGTTAATGGCAGTTTCATAATCTAATCTGCTGTTGAATTCCAATTTTACCAACCATCTTTCCTCCTTGGGCTCAGAAAGTCTTTGTGTTTCTATAAACTCCAGCAGATTGAAAGAGTTCAGAGCTGAAAGCTCAGTGATTTAAATTTGCCATGCTGCTAAATGCTATGGCTTAAGAGCAGTGAGTAACTGCAATATGGAGTTTCTTACACACCAGGGAATCTCCAGCTCCATGAATTGGTGACAATCCATCCCAGGGATTTTCACCCTAGCTCCCATGGGCTGCTGCCTGCACACCCACGTTTGGATAATTCCTCAGAGGCAAAACACACCAGCAATTTTACTTTCAAACATAGCTCATTTTCTCCAATTTCAGTGGACAAAGATGTCAAAAGGCAAGCCCTAGAAATGCAGGTCACATTGCATGGTACTCCTGGGCATCCCCTTCTCTGGGGACATAGATTGTGGGCAGACAAATTCCTCTTGGGAGGATGGGAAGCACAGAAGATGTGTTGATGTGGGTCTTATGGGGACCCCCAGTATGTGAACCCAGCTCTGAGGCATGGCCCATGTCCTGGTCCTCCTCTGTGCTTTAGAGGGATGCTCAGCGTGCTGTGCTCCATTAGACGCAGATCTGAGGTGCAGAAGCACTGCATCGTGTTGTGTTTTTCCAGCTGCGTGAGAGGACATGAGCTGACTGTGCCTCCTAAATGATGCATTTAACTCAGTTCGACAGAAAATGTTGACAGACAGAACGTGGGTTTAGTACTTTGATACTTATGGGGAAAGACTGGGGAAGGAGGAGGAGGATGTCCAACTGTTTAGAAGGGGAATATTTAAGGAAGATGCAGAAGAAGAAGCAGTCGGCAACTGGTACGCCTAACCTACAAATGTCAGCTTTACAGAGTGAGTCAGTCTAAAAATAACCTCCAATTGTCTCCCAGCTACTCCAGCAGCACAGCGAAAGCGCAAGTGGTAGAGAAAAATCACCAGAGGGGGGAAGAAAGATTCTCTGTCTGGGTTTTTTTATTTAAAAAACCTATGCTTTTAGAAATTTCTGACTAAAAATGAAGCAAATACTAGGCTCTCAGAAGCCTAGATGCAAGTTAACCTTGTTTAATTGTATTCACTCCATTTATTTTGCCTCTATTTATTTTACCTCTGAAAGGCAGCATAGGCTGAATTCCAGATATTCCGTGGAACACTATAAATGTAAAACATGGATATCCTTGCATAATTGCATGAGAACTTCCCCTACCCCCCCCCGCCGACTAGACTCCCTTTCCATACTCAATATTTTAGATGAGAGTATTGAATATCTCTCTGTATAATTTGCATACTTTCTTTTTTAGCAGTCGCCCTGCTCATTTATGCCCTATGAACTATTCCTTTCTCTTTTCAGAGATCATTGAAATACAGTTTGTCTACAGCAGCATTAAATTAATCCATGATAATATTTCAGAATAATTTTTAATGCATGATCCAGAAATCTGTAGAAGCTTTTTCCCTCCCTGTCTGAAGCCACTGCTCCACAATAGGTGCACACTGGCTTCAAGATGCAGTAAGAGCCAGAACAATGCCAACACTGTTCCATCCCCATGCACTTCCATATGATATAGCAAACCAACCAAAAAATCCAAAAAGAAGGATCTGAGACACGTGAACTTGTAAAAAACGAAGCAAAACTGCTGCTGAAAGAGCTAAATCTCTCCAGTGATATACAGGACTGGTGCTTACCTACAAATGTTTCAGAGATGGATCATTCTGCTGCAGATTAGAGGAGCTATTTCACCTATTACTTGCCACATAATTATCTGATTTAAAGTCTCCCTTCCAGTGTGGAATGAAGATGCCACGAGGTCTTTTCACTCTGGAACAGATTTTCCAGAAGCTAGGTATTTAAATAGTTAAGCTTAAAAAGTACCAATTTTGAGGCTTGAAGCATTCATCATCTACTCTGTTATATTCCCCTTTTCTACTCTGTGACTGGAAAAAAATACACAACAGGGTTCCTGACAGGGTCTCCCCGTGCCCCATGGACCCCAATGGCATTTTCACTGCCATAAGAAGGTCAGATCCAAATGGATCAAGCTTGATGCTGATGCTGCTTGGGGAAGATCAGTCGCAAGGATGTGGAGGAACACATTATGAGGCAGGAGGATGGATGCTGCACTGGAAATACCCTGTGTCCAGAGTGGGATGGTGGCAGGCGCTGGTGTCCCTTGGGAACCAGGTGCTCAGCTGGTGTTTAGCTGTGAGTGCTTCTCTGTGGTGGGTTTGGGCCAGTGGTAAGACCAGTCCCTCTCTTCCTAACACCACGTGGGCAGGACAGATAAGGAGGACATGAATGACTGTCCCTCAAGTGACTCTCCCTCATGGGGAAGCAGTGATAGGCACCTCCATACAGGTATCCCTACACGGGCTGTGGCAGGCTTTAGTGCTCTGTGGTAGCATGCTGAATGCATCAGAGCACGGGAATGGAAGGACACTGCAGAGCTGATGGCAGCAAATCACACATATGGGCACACTGGAAAGAACTGGCACAAAGCATTATTCAGCTGTTAATGAATTATTTGAGTTTTCCCTGGACTCACTGGAATTGGCCCCAGAGATGGACTCACATCATGGCAATACAGCTAGACTTGGACGGACCACCAGGTTTGGGCTCCAATTGTTCAACGTGGCAGGAGCTCCATATGTGGCTCAAATATGCCAGATGGCCTAAAATACACACTATCCTAAATACTCCAACACCTCTCCTGCCCTGCAAAGCCACCGAGGTCCAGGCATGCAGTAAACATGGAACTGAATCCTCTTGAATGTGAGTTAGTGACAGACAAATTGAGTACTCGGTTAAAGAGATCAGGTCTCTAGTTTGTGTGGCTAAGTGGTTTGTTTTACTCAGTGATACCCACTTCCCTGGTTCATTTAAATAATATCTCTCTGGGAGGGCTGATGGCAGGAGGCTTTAGTGACCAAGAGCCAGGGCTGTTTATATTTACAACATTGGTCTGAATCCAACAGAGAGCCTGATAGTGAAAGAAAATATTAGCCATCTGCCCAACGCTTGACAGCTTTGCTAGCAATATAACCAAGAATTGATTAGCTATAGAGGTTTTCTGAATATCCCTTGCTGGTGTTGGCCTTCCAGTTTGCAGAGGGACTTCCTTGACGAAGCAGAAACATCGGTCCTCTTGCCACCCTTCCCCACTCCTATTGGACCAGCAGGCAACTCTGGCAGTCTCCACCAGAGAAATACCAACTTGTCACCAATACTAAACACTGAAGGGAGAGAAAAAAGGCTCTGTATAAGCTACTGCTTATTCTGGTGATGCACCACACTGTTTTTGAACTAAGAGATGCCACACAATGTCCAGCACTTATGGCAGTGCTCACAGCTGGAAGGTAGACCTTGCACATTACTACGTTATTGTAATGTTCTTGCTTGCCAAAACTGAGTCCTGTATTTTGATATTTCCTACTTGCACTTGCATTTTGTCACATACTAAAATGCCTCAGCTGTAAAGCTAATGCTTTATACCCTTAGACCTAGGGTGTAGGTAGTTCCCATACGTGAACTGTCCACATCACCAGCAGATGCACAGGACGTGGAAGCAGCTGTCTATGGCTTTGCTTCCCTTTTGCAGTGGCAGCTACCCCAGAAGGGCTGCCTTTCCTTGGGATCACCACTCTGCCTGAAACACTGCCTTTGAAACTGCCGGTTGTAATGACAGACCAGTGGGCCTACATGTTAATAGCTAAAGTTCTTCTTGGTTTAAGTAGAAAAAATATCTTAAACATGATTCAGAGGGCCGATACACCTGAGAATAGATGGTGTGCTACACCCTCTGGAAGCTGTTGGGCTTGTAGCAGAACCCAGCAGCAGGGATGAATAAGGAGATGTTGTTCCCATGCCCAGGTAGACAGCATGGCCCATCTCCTCACTGCTCACCTGGGAAGCAAGGGGAAGGGCAGAATGCCACACTTTGGGCAGGTGATTTGGTCCCCTTTGTTCTCTGCTCTTCAGAGAGAGACCCTCCGGCCCACATTTGTGCATGCGTGTATTGAAGGGCACCCATGTGCAGTGCACTGCAATAAATAATATCCCTTGCTTCTCACACAGCATTTCTGTGGCAAAAAGTTTGCACCACCTTGCTTTTATTGTGTGTCTCAGCCAGAAAGGTCCCTCCTACAAATGATGGACTTGCATCCTTCCACCTACACTTCATCACACAAGGCAGTAATAAATGCATGGAGTACCGTGCCTCAGGACAATTTGAGCACTGTGCAAAGGTCACTCCCTTCAGACCCTAATTGCTCAGCAAAAGTGACATTTAAAATGCATATCATTAAAATCATAACAAATTTATTTACCTCCTTCCTTATTGGGATTGTTTCTGCATACATTACACATTTGATATATTGAGTGCTCTGGAGGTCAGGATGTGTTTGCATCATAAAATAATGTCTTGTGGAATCGCAGTGACATGGACTGCCAGGCTCCCAATATTACTCCTGCACTGACTGCTCTGGTAGGAGCTTTCACAAAATCCCAACAGCCAGAGAGGGCCAACACTCCCTGAGCTTTGTAGGAAGAGAGTGCGGTGGCTGTTTTAAGATGAACAAGTAATATTGCAAAAGTAGCGGGCAAATATTATCAAGAACACTTCTGGACAGGAGGAAGAAAGGTGCAGCAAGAAGCACGTGTGCATCTCTGCCTCAGTTCGGAACCATTTGTTCAGTGCTAGTACTGGCTTACACATAAACACATGTATGTATCTTTCTTGCCATCACATGTATGTGTGTGTATCACTGTATCTTTCTTTCTGTCTCAGCCCATACTTTTTAGGAACTGGAGACAGTGCTCATCTAAAATGTCTAATAGATGTTTTCTCTCTCACTTGCCATTAAATGTCAAACACCGCTTTTTAGCTTCATCAGCCTGAAAACCACATTCGCTATGAGAGCTGTTATCATAGCACTTCTGTGTTTCTGTATGCTATGATATGATTATTTGAAGGCTGATGAGCTAAAAGCAAGTTCAAATAGGACAGAATTACTCCAGGTAGCCTCAGTTTTCTCTATTTCACTTATGAGCATTCATTTCTTTTGTTCATGAAGTTATTTACTTACCTTTTAATGTCCTTTGGGACACTTGGATTTGTGTGCCATAGAAGAGGGAAAAGGTTTTGTGACTACAATCATGGCAGCTTAATGTCAGTGCCAGAGGCTGAAGGAGATCTAGCTTGCCTTCTTAACTGAGGATGAAACAAATCTAACTAGTTATTCCTCCATGTGCTTAGCTCCCTTCTTCTACACAAAGGCTGTGGAGGACTGAGGAGTTATATACTCTACTAAAGCATGCAGAAAATGTTTACTTGCTGCTTTACAAGGCCTGAACCAAAGCCTACTGGATTCTTTCCAATCCATTGAATTTTAGTTGTTTGGTTTTGGCTTTTTTTATTAAAGCTGGGAGAATGTTTTTGGCAAACAACAAATTTGTCAAAAAAATGTAGTTTTGAAGAAGCGACTTGCAGAATTGAGTCCAACTTGGTAAACAGATTTAGCTGGGAAAGAAATAAAAAGCATTCATAAGAACATAACTGAGACTTTCCATGTTTTTCTTTGGAAATTATATATTTGTTCCACGTGTGACATTCTTTAAAAGCTATAAAAAGGGATCTAGGTTGGCTAGACTGCATAGAAGAATCTCTTCTTTTTCTTTGTTTTTTCCAGACTGGACACTGAACAGACGTGTTCTGTGTGAGATTCTTACTCTTTTCCATCCCATCTTCTCTGTTTAAATCACTTTTACTTGCTTCTTGCTGCCTATCTTCATACTTTGCAATTCTTTTCCCCAGCATGGATTCAGCTGAACAGATTCTAAGTAACTAATCTTCAAATCTATCACATCCAAAAGATACCACCATTGCTTGGCAGCAACCTCTAACATTAGAGCCCACGCAAAATGTAACAAATACTGGTTCTTGCTGTGCTTTCACATATACTGATCTCAAAACACACTGTGAAGTAGACTAGAGGTAAAATCTGTAACCACTGTGACACTTGCCAGTGGGTCAAGTATTATTTCCTCTTCACTTTGCATAGGGAACAGTCAAGAGCCAAAATAGACTTGTCTTTCATCCATGACAGAGTCTTCAAAGTGTAACCCTTCAATCCTTCAATGCAGCTGCTGGATAAACCTACAGGATGGTATCCCATGCTTCTGTCAAGCAGGATCCCCTCTGATCAAATCAAATCAGGTAAGCGAAGGTTGCATTTTTCATTGCTGCATTGGCCTGTTGCTGATCCCAGTAAATGTGTCTGTCTCCCCCCTGAGACCAGGATCAGACCCAAAATTCTTGATTTTCCTGGACACCCCCTTTCTGAGGTCTGCAGTTCATCACCCAGAGAAACCTTGCACAAGGATGGAGGGGCAGGGCAGGCAGCTTTCGCAGGTCGGAAGGCTGGCATGTAGACTAACATGCTGCCCCCAGTCAAGCTGTCACACTCCTGGCAAGATCACTTGGTGATGCCAGCTTGCCACCCCGGCTGCACGGAGGGTGGGAACACACAAGCGGCTCCCCGTGGGGCGGCTTGGCTTGCACTACAAACCAGGAGCAAGCTCTGGAGTTGGCTGCCCTGCTGGCTTCGATTGACTGCAGCTGCTTGTTTGCTCTCAGCAAGGCTGCTTCTGGAAAGCCTGTCTGTTTGACCTGTCTGCCTCTTTTCTGATGCTGAGCTTCTTCTCAGCTGCCTCATTTCCTCCCTGCGATCCTGACAGGGGCAGCCTGAAATCTCTCTGCCCATTGGGCTTCCAAGTGACTTTCCATCTATTTAATTTATCATTAAAACTTAATGCAAGGTCTTCCCATCAGAAAAAAATGGATCGAGGAACAGAGCATTCCTTTCCTTTCATGATGTTTTCTGATTTTTAACAACTGTGACCAGATATTTGTTTGACAGCTTTAAATCTAGAACTCAATCAAAAGCCTGTACCAACCGTGCACAGGAGCTTCCCTGGGATATTGTCTCACTCTTTCTTTCCTTTTTTTTTTAAATTCTGCACAGCAGGAATGAACGGCATAATAGTGGATACTGGAAATAAACTCTTGAGCAGTGGAAGGACCATCATTAGTGCTGACAAAAGCAGCTTTTGAGGCTGCGCCAAGATCAAATAAATGAGAACTGGTAGCAGACGCTGGCATAGCTTATGGATGTGAGGTTCAAGTTACCACTTTTTTTGAATCTATTAACTTTTGTTATACTTTGTATAGATGGGTCTAAGCTGAGGGTTTCCCTTCAATTGAAGCAGAGATACCTTTGTCCAAGCTTATGAATTAAGTCTCCTTGAGTGGCGCAAGAGGCTTCCCCTAATTTACTTCCAGGCTGTTTAACCCTAGTCATTTCCCTCCCTTTTTTCACAGCTCTCCCAGACTTTCCTGGTGAAAGCACATACAAACCAACCTTACCCCATAAGGACAAGGACACCTTCCTTTCCTATGAAAACACAAGAGGAAAGAGTTGGACTGCTCTTTTCAAAAGGAAATTTGTCATGACATCCCTGTATCTACAGCCAAAATGTGTGCTGACCACGAGGACCCTACTTTCACCTTCATCCATGGAAGAATTTAATTAATCTTTCTATATTGACAGGCGAACAGCATTTCCTGAAGAGAAAAATAAATGTTAATTTCCAGAGGTAATTAACACTCACTGAATGAGACTAAAGGGTTTTCATCAAAATTACCAATCAGCTCAAATTTGAAGAGATTCTCTCCTCCTCATTGCTTCTTCATCTCATTCAGCCAGTCCTGCTGAATTAGTGCCTAATAGAGTCTCAGACATATTCATATCCTGTCAAATACCCATCCTCCCAAGGAACTGTCCCTTTCAAATGGTAATACAGAGGGCGTATGATGTGCACGCGTTGCTATTTTGGATTTAACAGCTGGCTGCGTTGCACTAAGGGTAGCGTGGAAACTTAGCTGAGGGGGGTGTGTGTGTGTGTGCGCGCGCGTACACATCTGTGTGTATAAACGCCTACTCCTTTGCAAATGATACCATTTATCTTAAATAATGCTCTCTTTATAACTCTAAAAGCTAACTCTCTTTTTAGACCACCACAGCTGCTGAAGGGGAGAACGGTACAGACTCAACAACCAAGAGCGTGGCCTCACCCCAGGACTCAGCTGTGCAACCCCTTTCTCACACAGGTTTCAGCAGATGCGTAGGGCCACCGTCAATATTGGATCACTGGTGGTCCTCATCAAGAGCTAAGGGTTTAAGAAAGGCTCTCTTCAGGCTCTCCTCACCTTGGCCAAGGGAGGGGCAGCCCCAGGGATTTACTAGTTTTTACACAGTTTCAGATGTTCTCAACACAGCCCAACACACACATTGGCGCGCCTGGGCAAAGAGGCAGATGGTCTAAGGGCTCCACAGAGCAGTAGGAGCACAGAAATCAGGAAGCCTCCCAGGTCACTGCAATATAAGACTTTCCCTCCTCCTGCTTTGTAAATATTTTGAGCCTGAGCCAAAGACAGGAGGTGTTTGCAAGGACATTCTCAGTGACTGCAGCTGGAGTACCTGTAATTTGGACATCTCAGGGGACCTCATGGTGACAACTAACAACGAGAGTTTCTAGTAAAACCTTTCTGTGTGCTGTGCCAGGGCACTTCTGGAGACAGCACTAGATGGGCACAGAGCATGACCTCTGTTAACAATATACACTACAAGAAAGCTAATAATTCTGGCTAAAGCATATTCAAAATAGGATGCTTGAAGCAAAACTAATGCATTATTCACTGCTTGTTGGGAATACAAGAACATGGAGATAGACATCTGAGCCTTGGGCCTTTTCTGAGATGTACTGTGCATAGGCTCAGTGGGCTTATTGGCAGTACAGTGACTCTTACTGCCATGGATCTTTCACGACTAATAGCATTTAAAATCTTGCCCTGAGATCAAATAAAAAGTAGTGTGTGTATTCATCTTTGCTTTCTAGTCACATACAGCAATGACAGATATTTCTAATGCTGTATTCATTTCCTTGGTGTAAAATGTGCCCTTTTTCCACCTTTACATTAAATCAGACAAGTATTTGGTGAAACTCACAGGGTGAAATAGTGCAAAAACTGCCAATTTCTCAGAAGGTAGCTGGAAACAGTTCTGAACAGAGCACCAACATAATCAACTCTGACACAACATGCAGGCTCTGCTAACGTAATGCTTCCCAAAAATAAAAATGTGTAAAAGAAGGAAAAAAATATTTTATATACTCATGATATAGAAATAAAAATCTTCGTAAAACAATTTAACAGCCACTGTAAGAGCAACATTGTAGAAAAATCTGTTTGGGATTTGCCTAATTGCCTGCAGACAGCCTGCAATATAGACACCTGCCTCTGAACTAATCACTCTCTGGTACTTTTGTGGTCAACAGAGAAACACTGACACTTGCGGAAGTGATAGATCTCTTCCTAAAGTAGATGTCTAAGAAAGGTCAAATCAGTTGCATCCTAAAAGTGCTTATTTCTCCTGGCTGACCATAAAGGTTGAAGAGTGACTAACTCAGATGTAAATTAATACACTGTAGACATACAAGCCGGTGGGATGGTGGACAGGGGGGGATGCTAAAGTCCACCCCATTCTTCCATTTGCCTCAGTAGAAGGGTCTGTAGAATAAAAACAGATAACTCCTCCTCCTCCACAATGATAGATTTCCACAGTTTCATCAGATGAGAGATTTTTGGTTCAAGGTGTTTTGCCATACATCACCAGAAATGGTATTATATGCCCAGACCTGCCCCACAATATCCTGTCAGGCAGATACACTTCTGCAGGTGCTGCTGCAAAGAAGTTTTGGACCCCTGCAGGTGCTGCTGCAAAGAAGTTTTGGACCCCGGCAGTCCCAGCAAGTAAACCTGATTTATTGTACTAGTGAATCCTTCTTGGAGCCAGAAGCAGCCAGACTGGATCCCAATTACTGCTTAACAAGGTATGTCTTGTCAAAAAGGTTTTGAGGCCAACCTCTGATCCTAGCTGATCTTTAAGCGCAACTGAAGATTGGCTTCAGTAGCACATCTTTGCTATGGTAAATTCTCTTTAAGACTTTGGGGAGGCTGACCAACTTTCTCCTAGAAAACAGATTGAAATGTAAAAAGCAAAACAGTTATATACTTACTGTTATCCAAAATTCTCACCTATCATTAGCTTCCCTATAGCTTATCCTTTTAAAAAGCCACATAGTAATGAACCTTGCCTACCTGTGATATCTTTGTTCTTCTCACTACATGCTTCCAGGATGATCAAATTACATATGATTTCTAATGAATGCTCATACATTTAATTGAAAAGAGAAACAACTGTGAAAATGCAGTTCTTGAAGTCACTGTGCTTGATTTCAATACCCTTGAGTTTGTATTTTTCATGTTTGATGGTAGAAACTTTGCCTAAAAAGCCTACACTTGAAGTTCAGATGACCCCAGAAAAAGGCAATATTTAAATGTTAAAGGAAATCAAATACGCATTCATATCTTCTAGCATGTGTTCCTCCCATTATAAAATAATTAAAGAAATACAACTAGATCAGGCTGACAATCACTGCATCAAAAAACAGTATGTACTATGGTCACATTACAAGCAACAAAGCCGAGCTTGGTGATTTATGACAATATCACTAAAACCTTGTGATATATTTAGCGAATGGTAATGGTAAAGGTTATAATTCCTCTGAGGGACAATAGTGATGAAATAAACCACGAGGGTCAAGTGGATTATGACCTTGTGAAAACTCAAATAATGGAGATGGAGCTTTATAAACTTCCTTATAATAGATAATGCCTTAAACAATTTAAAAGCTGCTCAGTACTCAATTTGGACTTGCCACAGGCTTACTACTGCCTATATATTATTAGAGGAAAACCTGAAAATTACTTCTGTCACTATGAATCTTGCATCTGCTCAGAACCCACATTTTAGGTGCAATGAGCGCTCTTGCTGGGCTCCGAATACTCCCAACAGACAGTGTTTGTGCACTCACCTGTCAGTTCTCCCCACCCAGCATTTGTAGTGTGATTGCTTATGCAGAATTTAAAGCTTGCAACGCATCCTGGCTTACTATGTTAGTAATCACACCTGGCAGTATTAATTTTGCTACTGTATAGTACTACCCCGGGATCAAAGAGTTTCTACGTGATCAGGTGATAGGCTGAGATGAATGACACTGCTGAGTGCTTTACATGCTTGGCAAAAGGAAAGCTGTCACATTTATCAGCACAGACAATACTCCAGGTTCATGCAGATCCTCTCTACAGAACTACCTTAGACACCCAACTTTAGGACACAGTTTCTATGGGAGCTGAGGAGCCCCATCTACCTGAATTTATTATGAGATTCAGGTGGAGGTGGGGCAGCAACACAGGTAGATGGTGACTATCCTGATCTACCTGAATACATTTTCCTGCACAAACAGTGTGAAAACAGTCTATGGGATCAGTCCCATAAAAGATTATGACCATGAGTCACTTGACCAAGGTCATTCACATACATAGTTTGGGCTCCTTCATTTTCATTCTTGCTGTAGTTTGGCTCCTGTGTGGCAACCCACCTCACCAGAGCTAGTTTTTGTACCAACATACAATACTGAACTGGCAAAATCTGGAGAAGCTCCATGGATAAAGCAGCCATACATGTACCTGAGGCATACATGTACAGATTTATAAATTAACGCACAGAAAAAATTCCTCTGCCCGAAACATGGAGAAGTGTTTGAGACCATGCTATCTCAGCTTCAAAGACATGGAGGAGAAGGGAAGACAAGGAGACAACACAATGCTTACCCACTTGTGTAACGGCACTGACAATGGCAGGCCTGGGAGGGCATCAGTCTGAAAGCAAACGGGGCAATCAGCTGCCATTGAGAGAGGGATTTTTGATTGATTTTAAATTAAGGTCACTGTCCCCAGGCCACAGATGGATTTGATTATTTCTGTCACATTTTAGAAGAGTGGCAGAAACTTCTTTGCAACCAGTGCTCTCTCTCTTCAGTGACTCAATGCATAATGATGGTTCTTCCAGAGGGTTTTGATGATTCCAACTTCCATGATATGCCACATGTTGGTACAGCAGGGACGCTCTCCCACTGAAAGCCACTCATCCCTTTTAGTACCCAAATCTATGCAGTAATGGCATTAGGAAAGCTGTGGGCAGCACAAAATTAACACAGGTGTGACATTAAATCTGAGACGTGTATTCACTGCTTGCAGGTGACCAGTGACTATCAACACACACTGAGGGGAAAGGGCAAAAACAGAGCAAGCCCAGCCATGAGCCATTTGTCATGGAGGGACTTTTCTGAGCAAGCTGTGATTTGGCTGGTCTCTGCGGATTTCTCTCCTGTTACTTCATTCATTCTCCCCTCAAAATGACATCAACTGCCTGCTGTCAGATGGCAAAGGGCTCCACAGCTGTGTTTGCTCAAAGAATCACCTCTGTACAGTCAGGTCGTCTGTTACCTTCATCCAATGGCCTCTCCCTTTTGTGCTGGAAGACAGGGCCACCAGTCCCTGCTCACCCTCTCAATGCTGCTTGAGATTTGAGGAACCTCTGTCACATCTCCCCTCTGGTGCCTCTTGCCAGTGTATGTGTACCTAACTAGAAAATCCTTTCAAGCCATGAATCATCACTGCTAGCCTCCTCTGAATCTTTTCCAGCTCTTCTATGTCCTTTCTGAGGAGGTGAGACCAGAATTCCAGCAGTATTCAGAGCACAGGTCCAGCACGCATTTTCCAGTGTAAAATCTTTTCCTCTTCGTTGCTCTTCTAACAAGTCCTGACATTTGAGTCACTCTTTTGGCCACACTGAGCATGAAGCTGACATTTTCTCAGCTGTGCATGTCCCTGGGCTCTCAACCTAGAGAAAGTGATGGCCAAAATCCTTCCATGATGATGGGCAAGAAATAAATGACCAACTGCAACTGTACAGTTGTGCTGTCTGGGAAAGAAAAAAACAAAACCAAACAAACCACCTTGGAATAACAGTAGTGGATTTTAAATCCCAAGATGCTATGAAATTCCCTCTCAGGCAGCTTGACCTAAATTCCTATGGGCAATAAGGAAGCCGCATATTTGGAGCATTTGAAAGAAAACTAGACAAATGCCCATAAATTACTGTATGGGGGACATTCCTACTCTCTTTTGGAAGATGGATTAGGCAGATGACCTACTAAGGTTTTTTTTCTTCTTTCACTAATTCCTACGATGTCATGAGTGTGTGTGCTTTACCCTTTCTTAAATCATAATCTGTTTGATCCAGCACCAGTCAAAGGTTTTGAAAAGCCCATTAAACCGCAAGAGGAAATCTTGAGCGGTTTGCTAATATCAACAGAAATCCAGATGGAATTACAATCATCTTTTATGTACATTCGAGGGCATATTATGTAATACTAGCCATGGATTTAGTTTAATGCACCGCACCTTCCAATAAGCTGCGGGCGACACTTAATAGCGATTTGAAACCTACAAAAAACTCTTTTGCCCTTGACAAAACCGTTTTAAAGCCCAGAGCCTGACGTCAAGGGGCTTGGGATATTCAGAGCCTCATGGGAAAACGGGGACAAGGGAGAGCGAAGATGGAGAAGACGGGGGGCGGGCGGGGANNNNGTGTGGAGGAGGCGGGGTGGCAGGCGTAGGGAGGAATTAAAAAGGGGAAAGAGGTGGAGGGGAAATAAAGAAAAACAGGAAGTCAGAATCGTAGTTAATCCGAGATAAATGCAGAGGAGGCAAGGTCAAAACTTCAAGCAAGCAGGGAGCAAAAAATCCACGAGATTTATGGAGAAGGATGACGCTGCCTGCTGCAGCATCCTCTCGGGCGTCCGGGCTGTTCCTGGCGCGGCTCCGCGGGACCCCCGATGCTCCTCATCGCACGCATCCCTGCCGGGCGCGGGGGGCGGCGCTGGCGGGCGTGGTGCAGGTTGGGCGGGCCCCGCCCCCGGCGCTCGCC
>VZRQ01002422.1:136993-158690 GCA_013397975.1 Machaerirhynchus nigripectus
GGGGTACCTTGGGGAGGGCGGCGGCCCCGCGGTCCCCGCTTCGACCCGTGACTATTGTTTCTGGTGGCGCCGAGCGGGCGCAGCGAGATCCCGGTGGTGGCGGCGGCGGCTTTGTGCGGGTTGTCCCGGCAGTGGGGCTGCGGCGGCGGGGGGGGCGCGGAGGGACCGCGGCGGGGAGAGGGACGGGGCGAGACCGTGACCGAACGGGCAGAGCCACCCACCCCACCCCCGCCTTTCCTCCTCCTCCTCCTGCTGCGCAACTTCTCCAAAATCACGGCCGTGGGTGCGCGGGGAGGAGCGGCGCGTGCCGCGGCCAGGCATCGCCCCCCGCGGCTGCTGGCTCCTGCCCCACGGGTGGCGGAACACACACGGCAGGGGCACGGCGGCGTTAAGCGCCCGGTCCGCGCTCTGGGGGAAGGAGATTAAGAAAATGTAGGATGGATTTCAAGATGGGCGGTAATGGGATGATTTGGGGTCCCTCGCGTAGCCGGCCACAGGCGAGAAGCAGGAGAATTTACCCTTGCGAAGTTGGGGCAGAAATTCCTCTCGCTGTCGCCCGGCTTCCTGGCGAAGTCTGCCAGGCGGGTGGACTGTCACCTGCGTCTCCCTTAATGGCTTTTTCTGGATGAGGGTGTCGCGGTCATCTGCGCCGGCGTCGCAGCGGTCCGGGCGTACGTGGCGGTGGGTGTCAGGGTGAAGCGTCGTGTTCCAGAAGTTCTGCATCCCTCCGGGGAGATGCTGCAGGGTGCAAGCGCCCAGGGCGGGAGTTGCAGGGCAGTTATTCTCCTTCTCTCGTTTCACCCCACACACACCTCTTTTTTGAGAGATTGGTTCGGCTTTGGTTTGTTTACCGTTGTTGATGGTAGTTTTCTTGCGTGCCGTTCTCTATCAGAAGTATTAAAAAAATGTATACATATTTAGAACCGGAATTCAAAGTATATATGTTGTCTAATGGGGATGTATTGTTAAAGAGGAAAGAGTATCTGGTTGCCCATTAATTCTTCAGGTATTTTCCGTTTAAACTTGATGAGGAAATGTTCTCTTTTTTTCTGAGTAACCTTTCATGTCATTTATCATTAGCAAATCGGCTTAGCATTCAAAGTAAAGATTTCCTCACAAATACGCTACTGATTACTAATGTTATGCCTGAAACACTCCACAGGACAGAAATCGGCACACCTCTGTTTTTTTAATATGTAAATTTGGAAAAGCATTTCCTTCCATTTCATGACTCTGTGAGTGGCCCCAGTTAATCAGATGTAACTACAGTAACTAGCAGAGGAGGCTGCCGGTAGCCAATGTGATTTCCTGCACCACTCTGCTAGAGCAGCCTGATCAATTAATGCATCCTCACTATTTTGTCCTTGGCATCTCTGATGAATTTTATAGTATTTCTGTGAGGATCTCCAGTAGGGAGAAGCTGAAGTCTCTTTCACCTTCAGAGATGACTGAAGCCAAATTTGAAGAGGGGATAACTGTTTCAGTTGACTGAAGAGTGATTCTGAGTTCCTGTGTATACATTAAATTCTGGAGGCAATCCAGTAGCCAGAGCTATCCAGGTCAGACTGGAAATCACCTCAGTGATGGGTTTTGCAGGGTCCTGATCACTTCCTACAAAAAAAAGCAAGTGATAAGCTTTTGCAACGTGCCCTGATTGCATTGTAGGCATGGGCTGGAGGATGGAGCTGGTCGTGTAGTGGGTATGGCACATGCAATGAGCAGGTCACACTAAGCACCCTACAACTTCAGGATGCTTGAGTTCACTGTGCAGAGCCTGCAGCAGTATGAATTACAGCGGAAAAATGCATTTAGATGTAACAAAGGCGGCTGGCTCATCTCCTGCATGAGGAACTAAATTTTTTGAAAAAATCTGGCTCCTGTTTCTGCCTCTGACACAAACTGCCAGTGTAGCTGTGGGCAAATCATTGCATGTTTCCCTCTCTCCTCTCTCCTGCCTGCCTGCCTTGCCAAGGTCTCATCTGTACAGGGCTGTCAGTTCAGACTCCAACTCAAACCCCTTGCTTTCCCCCAGCTGCCTTGCGCGCAGCAGTCTGAAGCCCAGTGTAGGTGGTACCTCTGTACTCCAAGGGGATACAGTTTGACGTTCAAATACTGCTGCTGGAGCCAATCATACAGACGTAGCAGCCTCACAGCAACTCATCAATCTCTAATCCTACCCCTCTTCTAATCCAGTCATTCTCTGCTGCTAATCAAATTGCCCGGCATCGTTCGAGCTGTGTTTGGCTGCATGCTCGCCCTCGTGGCGGCGAGCCTATTTTAAGCCGGGGAAGCAGTGGCAATGGAGGTGGGCTGAGGATCACCAGCTCTTCAGGACAGAGACTGTCACTTGAGGCTACAAAACCCGTGGCATGAGAGGCCTGGTGTGATATAGAAATACAAATTGTAGCTAAAGGGTAAATTGCAACAACATCACAGAAAAATGACCAGAAAATGGAACCTGGGGCGTTCCTGCGCAGCCAGCTGCGTGCTGGTTGGGAGGGAACGGAGGTGGAAGGGTGCAGCTCCCTCAGCGTAACAACGGCATTCTTATTTTAGCATGGAAGACAGCCAAAGATAAGGAGTGGTTGTCATCCGGCTGGTTGGAGGATGAAAAAAAAAAAAAAGAAAAGCTGTGTGGAAAAATATTTTGATGTAGGTACTAAAGGAAGAAAAAAGGCAGATAACCTTGCAAGTGATAGACTAGCTAGGTAAAGCTGGCAGGTCAAGGCTTCTCCCATAAAATCCAGAATGATCCTAATTAAGCCCAGACCCTGTTAAATGACACATGGCTTTATTTATTTCAGATGTTTCTAGGTCCTAAAGATGGGGCTGAATGTGAAGAGTTTGATGTGGCAGATAGTTTAACCCCAATTACTTTTACATAAATCACGTGATTGTTACAGTAGCTGAGTACCTCTGATGGATGCCCCAGAGCTACTGATAAAAAAAAAATTTAAAAAATACCCTGAAAAATCTATGGCAGTGCAGGTGAGGGTTTGTGGAAGAGAGGTGGCCATCCTCTCTGCAGGCAGGAGGATAGGGATGTGGGAGCTGTTGTGGTGCTGTGTGCTTGCTGGTCTGTATGCACAGGCAGCTGAAATGGTGGCTTTGTAGAACAGGCAGCCAGAGAAAGGGACATAAAATGGGAGCTGACAAATATTCTTGTTACAAAACTAGGATGGATGAATGATTTATGGGGGTACTTGCTTTTATTTTATTTTATTTTGTTTCAAGAGGAAGGAGATGGTTGGTGATGTGCGGTGCTACCCACGGATGGCTTTGTTTTGAGATAGGCTGTGCTGGGTCCTGCCTCCAGAAACAGCGTCTACAGAATAACAATACAGTGAAACACTTCTCAGCATTGCTTGAGTTTCACAGACTGTTTTCAGGATGAAAAAGTTTTCCTTATCTTATGTTCAAAGCCATTGGGCTAAATCCTCCCAGCAGACTCTAGATTTCAAAAAGGAGGTGGCTGTATGAGAGGTCCTAGGCTCTGGGAATCTTTGTTACCCTCAGTTCTCCGAGGGAATTTCTTTTCCTGGGTTTGCAATATTGCCCATCCCTCCCAGGGCCCTGAGCTACTCTGTAAATAGGCCACTCTGTGGAGGAGCTGCTCTGCTGGGTGATTTAGTGTTGCTTGTTAGTTCAGGCCTTCCTTTTTTCCCACCCCCACCCAGTTCTATCCATGCTGTCCTTTAGTGTACAGAGCAGTGCTGTGACAGGGGTGAGGTGAGTTTACAGGGTCACATCTGTAGGATTTTGCCAGTTCTGTGGATGGCCGGGTGTCCTGGGGACACTTGTGGCAGCTGCAGCTCCAGACTCAGTTGCTGGCCTTGAGTGTGAGTGACTGGATCTCTCTGAGCAGGACCTGTCTCCAGCATCCTTTTGTATTTCCTAGTTAATAGAATCATAGAATAGTTGGATTAGAAGGGACCTTGCAGGTCATCTAGTCCAACCCCCCTGCAGTAAGCAGGCACATCTTCAACTAGATCAGGTTGCTCAGAGCCCTGTCCAACCTGACCTGGAATGTTTCCAGGGATGGGACATTTGCTACCTCTCTGTGCAACCTGTTGCAGAGTCTCCCCACGCTCCCAGTAAAAAAAATTCTTTCCTAGGTCCAGTTTAAATTGACCCTAGTTTAAAACCGTTACCCCTTGTCCTATTGCAACAGGCCCTGCTAAAATGTCTGTCCCTGTAGTCCGTCCCTGTCTGTTCTGTTGGTCCTCATTAGGTACTGGAAGATGTTGTAAGGTTTTCCTGGAGCCTTCTCTTCTCCAGGATGAACAGCCCCAGCTCTCTCAGCCTGTCCTCACAGGAGAGGTGCTCCAACTCTCGGATCATCTTCATGGCCCTCCTCTAGACCTGCTCCAATAAGTCCATGGCTTTCCTATGCTGAGGACCCCAGAGCTTGATGCTGTATTCCAGGTGGGGTCTCAAAGAGTGGAGGATGCCCTTGATCCCACTGTTTGTGTCATTGATGAAGTTATTAAAGGATACTAGTCCCAGTGTGGACCTCTGAGGGACATCACTCATCACTGATGTCAATTTGTGCCTGTAGTTGTTCGGAAATGCTTCTTTAAGACATCAGAGGGCTAAATGTTCTCAAGAATTAAACAAAGAGCCTGGGGGAGGTCTCGTGTTTCCTTCACCCTCTTCAGAAAAAAGGTGTCCTTCAGCTTAGTAGCTTCCAAGTCCCTGCATTGCTCCCAGTCCCTTTAGAGTGGCTAGAGAGCAGCCACTATAGCAGAAGGAAGGCAACTGCCATTGGCTTGGAGGACAGGCTGGGTGTGGGTTTGGGTTCCCCCACCTCCCCCATGGCAGGCACAGAGATATCAGAACAAGCCCCAGGCCCGACTGACTGTGTCCACAAATGTCTTATCATCATGTTATCTTTGAATCGATGATTGGGGGTGAGCTCTGATTGGCAAGAGAGGTGAGGGAAGTTTGCTGTGACACCTCCCTAAGCTTCAGTGTAGCTGCTGAGGGCAGGTCCCTGAACATTCTGGGTGCAGCTCCAAATTAATTTGGTCAGGCTAATTTTGAAAACCAGTCTCTCTTCCAATGTCTGCATTGCTTCAAGCTTTTAATTATTCTGCGCTTTCTCTGTGGCATGGAAACAAAGAGGTGGAAGTGTAGTGGCCACAAGGAGGGCCAAGAGGGCAATGGCTCTCGCCTGCCCTGGCAGTCAGTGTGCTCCTCATAGCAAAGCCAGGTTATTTGGAGGAGTGCAGGTCTTTCATTCCAGGAAAAAATAATTTGTTAATGGCCAGAGAATAATCACTTTACTCGAAAAGCCTCTCCAGCTGCATTGCACCAACTGTTCTTTTTCAGTCCCTGAATCCTTAATGACAGTAGCAGCTAATTTCTCTTTCTGTGTTTTTCTAGCTGCAATGTCCTATTTTCTCTGAATTTATTGAGAAAATAATAGAAGTCATTACGTAGCTACTTGTCACCTTTCAGAGAAGAAAACTTTTCCCTGCCTGAATGGCCAAGTTAGTTAGTTGGTGACTGACTCAGACAATAGCAACTTTTTGTAGCTCATCAGTTATTAATCTGTGCCTAGTGAATAAACTAATTAACTAGAGGAGTGTTACTGAAGTTCTAGTCTGTGATTGTCAGAATATGGTGAATAAACTGATCACAAACAGCGTGACAACTGGCACGTACATTCTGTTGCGTGTAAGCAAAAAAATCAAGAAACAAAGGGTTTGGAGTGACAAAGTGAGAAATGTGTATTCGTTGTGTTTATGTTCTTTTAAATTTAATTGTCTTTGAAGCTTATGTGACAATACTGCACAAAATGGTCCTTGGTTAAAATAAAACTATTAAGTGTTCCATATATAGCTGTAATAATTAGGTTAAAGAAAAGATAGTGAGGAGCATTGAAACAGATGGGCAGTGAGAATGGAAGACATGGAAAATAAAGTGAAATGTGAAGTATTTTTGTGTATTTTGCATGAAACACATCTTTCTGGTTGCTGGTGATGGATCACTTGCTGTAGAGCTGGATCTATACAAGGCCACTGCAAAGCAAACAGGAAGGGCAACACATTGTTTTTTAATCAGGATTTTCTTAACCAAGAAGTCAGGCATCACTGTGTGAATAATAGAGGCCTTCATCTCCAGCCTTGGTGTTGGGGCTGGAGATCAGAGGCAGCTCTCAGCCAGGAGGTCTGCCCTGCAGAAAAGTGGGGGATGAAGACTTCTGACATAGCCAAGCTTGCTCTGCAGGCTGTGGGATGCTGAGGGGAGGCCAGAAGGAAGTAGGAACATATAAGCAGATCCTAGAATAAGGAGCACACGGAAGAGCCTTTCTGTTCTAGTGTGACATGCCTTTAATTCATCTCTGGTCTCTGGGGGATGGATGGAGTTACCTCTTATCATGTCTGGAGAAGCCGTGTATGGTTAGGGTGGATTCACAGGGCTTCTGTTGACAGAAGAAACTGGGCTCTGCATTAGAGCTCTGCTGCGTCGTGTGTGCAGGATACATGAAGGGGTCTCATTCTCTCACGGGCCTGGTGGCACCAGGCTCAGTATCTCAC
Source organism: Machaerirhynchus nigripectus (assembly GCA_013397975.1). NCBI lineage: Eukaryota > Metazoa > Chordata > Aves > Passeriformes > Dicruridae > Machaerirhynchus > Machaerirhynchus nigripectus. Next base: position 143,536 of record VZRQ01002422.1, read on the forward strand.
ATCTCCCCCCACCCTTGTGCCTTAGCTTGTGTTCATTTTGCAGAAAACTGCTTGACCGTGCTCCAGTTGTGCCACAACCAAAGTAATGTTGGTAGGTGGAAGAAAACAGATACAAGGAATTTACTTCCCTGCTCACCAAGGGAATGCATCTGCCTTTGGTTTGGATTTGATGTTTAGGTCCCTAACTGATTTTTTTTTTTCGGATGCTTGGGTAACAGCTGTGTTTAGCTATGAAATCATCACTTCTCTTTTAGGATGCATTTTGGCTGTCACCACAGCTTTCTCTCTTCTAAAGAGGGGTATTAAATTGATGGGGGTAGCCCTGGATGCCGTAAGTGCTACAGACAGGAAAGTGGAAGCAGCATAAGGTTGTGTGCCATGGATGCCCACATTCATAGCGTGTAACCCTAGAGCTGTGCAGTGACTGTCTGGGAGGGACCTAGCACAGCCTCCCACCAGAAGCGGTGAAGTCAGGAGACAAGGTGGGTGCCCTTGATCACAAGCAGGCTACAGACATCTTAGATTCACTTTGGTTACTGGAAAGGCTGGTCAACACTCTTACTTTGTATTTGCTTTCTGGTGGAACTGAAGAGCTCTTTGGTCTGAAGCGTAAAGACCCAGATATTTTGGGACCTGATGTGATTCTGATTTTCTTGAGAAGAGGTACCCCTGCATATCCAAGGAGCTGGGGTTCTCAATCAAGCAGCCTTTTATTTTTAAAAAGGAAGGAGGTGTTTTTATTAGTTTCCTGTTTTGAACTCTTTGGTTAGAGGGTATGAAGCGGTCAGAGGAGGGATACCTATCATTTAGGTCAGGGTTGTCTCTTTGTATTTTCTTATTTATATACATAATGCACATATATAAATTATTTTCACACACACATATATATAAAATATTCTTTGATTTGTGGAATTTTTACCATTTTTTTTAAGTAATTTTTAAGAATCTTTTTAAGGCTGCTACTTTAAGGAAATCTAAACAAGGTTTCCTGTCAAGAATGGTTTAGATATAGCTGGCCCTGCCTGGGGCAGAGGGATGGGTTAGGAGACTTCTCAAGGTCCTTTTCAGGACCCTTTCTGTGGTTTTAGGCAGTTACTCAACAAAACTGATTCATAGTAGGTTGTGCTGGTTATGCTGAAAGGGTTTTTCTGTAGCATTTAATGTGGGTATTTGTTTGAAAAGGAAATAATAGGTAATTGTAGCATAGTTAACTGCTGCTGCATTGGACAAATATTTCTCTAAAGAGGAAAACAACTGATGTTACATTTTTAGACTAGCATCGTGATATGGCTGTGATTAATTTTTCCAGGAGCTTTGTGTTTTTATATCTGCTTAAGTGTATTAACATTTTAAAAGGTCAAAGGTAAGCTTTAAAATGGATGCCAAATTAAGATGGATGGGAGGAAAATGACATTTACTTCTTGTTACTGCACATTGTTTGAATTTGACCAAAGGCAAAAACAAAACAAAGAACAGCCCTCCCCCCCATACACATGCACGCACGCATGTGTGCATGCATGGACAGACAGCCATGTTCCCACCACCTGCCTTCCCTCCACACCTGGTCTGGCAAAATCTTATTCATCAAGGCTGATTAATCATGATAATCATCATTGTTATCTTAAAAAAATCAGTAGTCCAGTGTATTCACTTCCAGACAGCCTTTGTGTTCTTTCCCAAAGTGTATAATTTAACTAGTGTGAGTGGACTCTGTAAATAAAAGTAGCTAAAATATAAATATTAGGAAAACATGGCTAATGAGAACTGTAACCACGTTATCATTTCCTGCCTTTGCTATGTTTGAGATGATGATTTCATCAGGGAAGGGACTGTACCCTCCTCCCTATTAATGCAGTTCCTTGCACATTGAGTCCCAATGAAAGCAGAGAGTAAAATATGGTGGGAATGATGCCTTTGCTTCCAGTGGGAATGGTGGCCAGTCCCAGCCAAAAGCAAGGCTTCAGCAGAGCTGCTCTGTGACCACACCAATGTACAACAACTTTGGGTTTGGACAAAGCTGCATAGTTCGAGGGAAGGACCAAATCTGATTCATGTCCCTCATTTAATTTCCACCCGTGCCCTTAAATGATGATGGGTGGTTATGCTGCTGATGTGCCCTGTGCCTCGGGGATCTCAGCCACTCTCTCATGCAAAGGACCCAGTCTGTTTCTGTGGATGCTGTTGAACAAGACAGATTCGCTCCTCTCACTTCATGACATCTACTAATACAAGGGGGGTTTAAAACAAGGGAGAAAACCACCAAAATTTCTTCAAATCCTTCTTCCTGCTGGTGGCTAGTGGCTCATCAGGGAGGCTTCAGACTGCATCCTGTGTCAGCCTCCAGACACTCAGCCCCATGCTGTACCACAAAGCACACCCCAGCCTTATGTGGGCTGTGAGGGCTGTGTCGCTCTGGGAAGAGCCACCCAGTGCCAGCTGTGGCTGAGCTATGTGTAACCAAGAAAAGGCAGTGCTGCTGTTCCATACCCACATCTACCTGCCACCCTTGGGCTCCCTGGGCAGGGGGGCTGCCCAGAGCAGAACATGGGGGAAGAGAAGGGCTGGCAGCAGCTTCTTCAAGGGAGAAAGATTCAGCACTCAGCCCTGCCCCTGCACTACAGCACGAGGTGTGTCTGAGGCTGGGATAAGGGATGGTCAGATCTTCTCTCTCCCCAAGAAGCAGCAAGCTCTCCTAAGTATCCCTTCCTGGGTGCTGAAAATGTTTGTCTGACAAACAAAAAAGAAAGAAAAAATGACAATTGCTCATATGCTTTGTTCCGGCATGAAAATGTATTTTTCATTTCAAACTGAATGGATTCTAAGTTGAATCCGAGTAGAACAAACCAGACAGTTTTATTTTTTCATTTTACCAGAAGTGTTTTTAAATCACTCAACCCAAATATTTCTTTTTAATTTTTTTGCTCCCAGCCTTGCCACTATAGCAAACAATTTCATTATTTGCGTAGCTCTAATTGCAGTGATTAAACAAACACAGCGAACTCCGACCCTTCGCAGAGCCTCATCACAGCCCCACAGCCAGCTTGGTCTGTATTTTGTCAGCAGAGAGGGAGATGTGGCTTTGTGTAGACTGAAAATAAATTATGGACTTTCTGGTATTTTTTTTCCCCCCTCCAAACTGATACACTATCAATTTGGAGAATGAATAATTTTGCCTGTTCTCTTGCTAGCGGGCTGAGAGATATCTCCCTGTTGGGAACCTGGTACAGTTTAAAAAGCATTTGGATTTTCAGTGCTTTGTTCACATGTTACGCTTAAGTTGCAACCTCTGTTGCTGTTAGTGGAATAACATCTAGGGTTGCTACTCCGTTAGTAATACGCATATTAACATAAAGGAAAGAGAGACAAATATCTACATCTGTTTGGAGTTTTTTTTGTATGAAGGTGGTGCATATCTAAAGACAGGGTTAAAGAAAATTTTATCTGGCTACAGTTCCATCAAATAGGAGCAAACAATTTTTTGGACATTTTTTAATGACATTTATTTATAGCAGGTAGCGCACAGGCGGCTGCTATTTCTCAGCATGCTGGAAGAATGTTCTCCAGATGGTGCTTGCTGTTTATGCTTTTATTCGCTTCGCTTGAACACAGCAGCACTCTACACAAAACATGGAAAATTGGAAAATAAAAACAATTATGTTTTTACAAAGTGCCATGTGATTTGCTGAAATGTCTGAGTTGACTGATGAGCTGTGTGTGGGGGCAGCGGGGGGGGATCACGCCTGTCACAGAAACCCAGCGCCCCAGCCCCACATGGGTCACCGGCATCGCCCCCGCTGCGAGGGACGCGCCCTTCTCTCCCAAAAGGTGGGTTTGAGCAGAGCTGCTAATCCTACCCTCCGAGTCTGTGGCTCTTCTGCCTCCCTTTTCCTGCACAGGAATTTGGGTGAATGTAGGAAAGGCTTTATTTTAATGGCGATATTTTTTTGGGTTTTCTGTGACTGTGCAGCCCCCAGTGTGGGAGAGACATGAGAGAAAGCATTTCATGAGCCTCGCCTGTGCCATCGTGTTCCTTCAGCTTCTAATCTCAGTGAAAAGTATTAAGGCCTTTGGCTGGTCCACCTGAACGCAATAGCTAAAGTGAAGACTGATGCCCAAAGGGAGCAGCGTGCTCCATGATTTCTGTTGGTTACAGTGGTGAAGACAGATAGGTATCCAAATGGTTGGCATGCTCTTGGAGGCTTTTGTTATGCAGCTTCTGTGGGACTACTCACACAAAACATTCTCAGACTGGAAGCTTTATATAAAAGACTCTGGAATCTAAATTTTTTTTCATTAAAAATCCTTGGGAAAATTGGGAAAATAACTCAGTTATTTAAATTTATTAAAAACACCCCCAAGAAACTAGCCAAACAAAAAAAATCCCCAGGCAATCATAAAAATAGATATCGACAAACAGGAGAAAGGTATTTATTATTATTTTTTTTAATAAATATATCTTAATGTATGTGTAAAAGAAATAAATATTTCTTGCTTCTAAGAAAATGACAAAACCACAGCAATTCAGGGCAGGTTTTCAAATACAAAAAACCATACACCAAATTTAAACTTTAGAACAGGACATGACTGTTACTTCGTTGAGAACAGGAGCCTTCAGATTCCTTTGAGATGTAGTTTAAAGCCAGCAATACTTTTAGTGAAATTAAATTTCAAGAAAATAATGTGCGGACAGCTCAACTGGTTTTGGGATTTCCTCTGGTAAATGGGCAGTGCTGCACAGTGCTTCCATTCCTGTCCCTTGCCCGTTACCCAAGAGACAGCCCTTTCCCACGTAGAATTCTTGCTACATCAGCTCCATGCTGTTTATCTTCCGTTGCTCCCTTGGCAGTTATTATTTCTTAATGTGTTAATTGTAGTTCCTGGACCCTTGTGTGTGAGGGTGTGTAATGCTCATGGTAATGATGCCGACATGTTCTCTAGTTCCTGGAACCGCAGAGTGAAAAACTGTGATACGGTCTGGGCATAGGGCATCCAGTAAGAGAAGTCAATTAGAAGAATTCAAATAGCATGAAAAGAATAAAGTGGGTAATTGGGAAGAGTAGACTGGGTTGGGGTGGGGGTTTTTCTGGCTTATTCGGTTATGATTCCTTTGATGGCTCTGGCTTTGTGTGATATATATACTTTTTAATTAAAACTTGAATTATGTCACTTGCTTTCCACCTTTTAACAGTATTTCACAGTAAATTTCATTCCTAATAGCAAGTAGTCAGGGGTAAGGAATGACTTTGCTGAGTGATGGGGATTGTTAATTATTAAAAAGAAACCTATGGATTTAAAACAAATTAGACCTCATTAGGCTTAGGTCTGTTTCCATGCAGACCAGCAGACATGAGAAAGCCCATCTAGGAGCATGGAAAATCACACTTTTTAGCTGACACATCCAAAGCTCCTGGGCTGGCGTGGGGTGCATTTGCTCCTTTGGTTTGTGTCAGAGATCCCTGGCCTCTGACCTCAGTTCAAAATCTGTGAGTTTCTTGGATCTTTACTATTTCTCTTCCGCTTGTTCCATCACCCCCAGCCCACCTGCACACAGGACTCCCACCTCACTCTGGAGGTGGCAGCTGGCCATCAGCAGCTGGAGCCCACCTGGCTGGCTGGCTGGGGAAGCCAGCGCCCGGACAATCTCAGAGCCGACCGTATTGGCTGCTCCAGGTTTAGTGAAAGGAGAAACACAGAAAAACTCCTTTTCTCTTCCTTGATTTTGGAGGGGAGGAGGACCTTTGACTTGTACCATTGAGTTCTCTCCATGGCCAGGCTGACAAACTCTGTAGGATACATCTATTTATTCCTGTTTACAAGGCAAGGGGTTTTTTTTGTTTGTTTGTTTGGATTTATTTTGTTATCCAAACTCATCTGTGACTCTTAAGTTGTTTGTACTTAGAGTTTTTCCATGGGACTTGAGCAAAAATCCAAAGGCCTAAAGTGATTGTTGGAGACTACACTCAAACCTACATAACCATGTCATGTTTTAAGCTGCTTTTCTGAAACTTTTTGAAGGCAATGGGTGAGCTCATCCTCAGGAGAATCATAATAAGGAGAGTGAAAGGTGGCCTAAAGCAATCATTTTAATTGTATGTTCACAGGCATGCCATGTATGGGCTTTGCTGTCTGGCTGAGACATCCCCCAAATCTTCTCTGGCATTACAGGCAGTGACACACTCATATCAGGAGAAGAAACGCCCATTCTGCTGGCTAGAAATCAGCAATAACATTTTGACATCTGTGCAACAGTTTAAAATGAATTATTCAGCACATAGATCGTGCTATTTGAGCAGCCAGCACATCTCTGCCCATTTACTACTGTCAGTCCATGGTGGAGACATCATTGATGCCAGTGGGAACTGAGCACATGGGCTGGGGGTAGGTTTTGGCCCATAGCCTGAAACAGCATTTGACAGCACCCCTGCAGAACATGATAGGAATAATCTGCTTTGCCACCAGCAAAAGACCGAAAGACAATGCCGGTCTCTTTCTTCTCTTAGAGTATTTTGAACACACACAGATCTTAAGATCTTAAGAATTAAACAAATCATTAATTGTTTTGACTGTTTGAGGTTTTCTTTAAGGAGTGAGACTGGCATGTAATTTTTATTAAATCAATGTATTGCATATGACTCTCCAGAAGCCCTGAGCATCTCTTGCCTTCTGGGAGTAGACCCTGAGCACAAACTGGAAGCAGGTCCAGGCCAGTCTCCAGCTTCTGCCAACCTGGGGGGTTAAAGTGAAGCAGTATCTAATCCCTGTAAGCAAAGTAAATTCGTAAGATTCACAATGTCAGCAGCATCTGATTTGGAAAAACAAGCTGAAGTGCTGTAAGAACACACTTCGGGGAACTGCAGATGGGGAACTGGGAGGAAACCCAGGTAACTAAACACCAGCACACCCCTCCCCTGCTCAAGACAGGCTTTGAGGAGAAAAAGTGGACATTTATCTTGTGTTTAGCTTTCTAATTCAGCAAGGCCATCTGAATTAAAGCAGTGTATGTGTGGTGAGAGTCTAACATCTGTTATTTCTCATGATGTCTGTTCCCAGTAGCTGCATTTTTAAAAGTAAAATGCGGAACGCAGTATGGAAATGTTGTGTGCTATGGGTTTTTGTCCTTTCCTTACCCTTCTTTAAGGCCTATGTTGTAGCTGTCCACTGATGCTTATCTCACAGGTGAAAATTTATTAGCACTCAGATAGCATTGCAGTGTGCAGCAGTATCATCTGCCTGTCATTGTCTGTGTTTTTCAGGTGGCTAGCTAAAAACGCAGCCTCTGCCTCAATTTGTACCTGCTCTTCCATTTATGTGTAAGAAGTAATACCCTACTGTGGAAGGAGCTCAGTGCTGTACATGAAAAGGCAAGACATATTATCCAGGTAACTGTAAAACAAAGGGCTGGTATAATGAAAGTTAAGCAAATCCTTACGTACTCCTGAAGTCAGTAGAATTTAAGCATGTAGTTAAGTCTTGAATGCAGTAAGGATATATCCTCTGTTAGGAACACTGTAGCTGTAAGCTGTTTTGAATCCCTGTGTGTGTATAGCTTTATTTTCAGAATCCCCAAGAGCCTTGCAATTAGCTGAAAGATGTGAAATCGTGCTGAGTACCATGCAGCAGTGCTGGATGCTCAGGTGCAGTGCTTCGGCAGGAGGTGGGACCTGGCTCCCTCAGCCGGTCCTTGATGGGAGCAGGTCTGCAGCTGCTGCTGCTGCAGCCGGGTGCGAGCTGGGGTGTGCAGCTCTGTGGGGGTACATTTTTGTAGGGACTAAAGTCTGTTCTAGCTTTTTCAGGGCTGCCATCACCAAAGTGTCTGAATCTTCTTGCCGTCTTTGATCCGCTCACCATTGCTGTGCCCCCTGGGGCTGGAGGATATTGTCCCCTTTGGGCAGGGAGTAAAAGAGGGACAGAGAAATGTCAAACCTGATTTTAATGGTTATTTTTGTGTCGGCCTATGTGGAGACATCTCTGCGGGAGGGTTCCAAACCTCCTGTGTGCGTAGTTTAGACCCCGTCTGCTGTTACAAACCTGGTCCTGAGTGGCACCATGTGGGAAGCTCATGAATAGGGCCATGGATGTTCATCTCCCCAGTGTCAGAGCAGAATTCAAGGATGTGCCTTGCTGGTGTAGATGTGGGATGGTGGGGGAAGAGGGGAATGTGCAATCTGGAAAAACAAGAAGTGGGGTAAAGAGCTCAAGTAATATATGTATGAGGGTGAAGAAGGCTACCCGGGTTTATTGCCACTTGATTGGAAGGATGTGTGTAGCTGGATCATTAATTAGCGATGCAGTTGCTCCATGCTGGTATCAATAAAACCTTAATAGTACATTATACCAGCCCGTGATTGCTTCCTTTTTTCCACATCCCCTTGTGAGGATGTGTGTATCTCAGTGCAGCTGTGCACTGTATACAGTGTGGATGTGCTGTGGCTGCCTGCAGAAGAAAAGGACAGTAAAATAATTCAGCGGCTTGTTACCTCCCATGTGATTTTTCCAAGTGTTTATAAAAGGATCTTTCATATGCAGCACTCTCTAATGTGCACAAAATAACCAGTGTTGCTTTCTTTTCCTGAGATGTATTAATTCTTAAAATGGCTCCTGAGCAGGCTTTCCTAGGTATGTGTAGCAACTGCAGCCTGATGGTTTAGCAGCAACAACAATAACAACAACAACAAAAAAGGCTCTCCTTAGTTTCCTTTATATACATGTTGTGCAGCTTTTCAAGCAGTGCATCAAACACTGCTGGCTGGAAATTTCCAGGCCCATTTCCTGCCTGGTGCATGCTCATAAAGCAAAATTGTCTGTACGGTCTGTAGCTGCAGTACTGCAGAAAGTCAATAAAGAGCTGACCACCTCACCTCTATCAAAAGCAGTTGAGAAGCCCTGCCTCATCTGCCTTATTAAAACTGCACTTGATTCCTGCAGAGAAACCTAGTTGGAAACCTTGAAGAGGAGGGATAAAAAAGGAGTCTGAAATTGCAGTGAGTATTCTACAGCTAGGTCTTGCAGTAAGGTTAAAGAGTGCTGATTGTGAAACAAACCAAAAAGGCTGCTTCATTAAAAAAAGGAAAATGCCTGAATTTAATGCAATGAACTTCTGACTTTCCCACCTACAGTACAGCACAGAGATATGATTAGTTATTGCAGCAATGAGCAGATTTAAGTAGCTCCCTAATGGATTTGTATTTTTAATTTAAATATGTATATGCCTACCTATGCACGTGTATGTGCCTATATGTGCATTTGTGTATATATTCAATCTTTGCAAGAAAAGGCATGATGTAGAAATAGATGCAAGAGGTAGAATTTATAATGCAAAATGTCTTTGAGTGTGTGTTTGAAAGGATGTTTGGGTTTTTTTCCCTTTCCTTTATATAAGAGTAATTGATTAAATGTTTGCCAGGCTTTCAGTAGTATCTGTTGGGAACCATCACCCTCACCTTCCCCAGGCGTGCCAGCTTTTTTTCACCTTGAAATGAAAAAAGAGAGAACTTTAACAGAAAGATCATTGCTTTAGCTTAATATTGTAAGATTTCAGAGATTGAATTTTCTGATAGTAATGAAATGAACCCTGAGTTGTGCCATGAATTTGATTGGAGTTAATTTGATTTTTGAGATGCTCAACAAAGCTAGCCCATCAGCTTTAACCTCACATACTTTGGATTTGTACAAACTGGTATTTTTATGTATGTATGGGTAGAGACAACATGGAAATCTCTCTCTGGTAGTTCACTTGTTTGTAAAAATTATGGTCACTGAGTACTTACTAACTCTAGGGCTGTTGGAAGTAGTATCCTTTGACTTACTGACCACTAATCCCACTATGTTTATTGCTTTCATGGTGCAGGGTTAGTTTTCCTTTTCACAAGGAAAAATACAGCTGAACATCTCAGCCAGGAGACACACGCAGACTGCATCCTGCAGTTTTTTCCAGTTCTCACTGATCTTAATGAGCCTAGTCATATGAATAGCAGTGACTCTTGTCAGAAAGGAGTTTTTTGGCTGAAACTCACCATTTCTGTTTATGTGATTTGCCTCCTCAGACTTCAGAGTGAATGTGCTCTTCTTGCTAGTATTTGCCAAGAGCCAACAACTGTGGGGTGGGGTATTCCCCAAGGTGGTCCCAAAGTCTGGCCTGTTCTCCTTATGTGATTTATTCTCAGTCAGCAGTCGATAAGATGGTGGAAGATGGCCTTTTATATATATATATATATGTATGTATATAAATAATACCAGCCGCAGATAAGAAAGTATTTGGTGATGTCAGAAAGCTAATGACATAAGGCCACAGATAACTGGAACAGTGTTACGGAGTTGATCGTGTGTGGGAAAAACAGGAGGGGAATTCTGCTGCTGGGAGAAGACTGGTCACTATAGGGGAAAAAAAAAAGGAGGGTGCAGTTTCCAGAACAGGGGAGAAACAAGACCAGGGAGTAAAGAGATGAATGGCAGGGGCACGCAAGTTGGGAGTGATGCCGAAAGTTCTCCAGGCAATGGGCAAAGAGTTGAGCTGCCAAGGAGGTGACTGCCATTAGCTGCTCCTGGGAGGTCCTGTGAGCGGGAAGGTGCAAAGTCTCAACAGAAGTCAGGGGATATATGACTGTGTGATGTGTAGAAGGGAAACTGTCCATAGATGGAAAAAGGGTTGGACACATGGCTGGAAAGAAGGCGTTTCGTCTGGGTCTGTGCCACCGAAATACACGTCAGGCACTTGTGGAGCCGGGAACCAGGCTGTCTCCTTCCAGCTCCATCATCCTCATCAAACCTGCCAGAGGTTCATTTCCTGGTCCCAGCACAGAGGGGCCTGGGACAGCCCTGCTCCTCACTTGGGTGCTTCTGTCTGTGTCCCATGGAGGGCTCCTGGAGGTCATGGCTGGCTGCTACAGGAGTAAGACCTGGGCACATGCCACTCCCCTCCTGTCCACCTGAAACATTCTGACCTGGGTGGAGTGGGGCACTCGCACCAGGGCTGACCTAAGAGGCTCCCAGTTTGGCAGGGTGAGGGGCCGGGTACCAGGGTGTGCCTTTGCGTAGAGCTGCTGTCCTTCTGCAGGATGCTGGCATGCCCACACCTCTGCAGCATCTTCTTGGATCCTGCCAAGTCAGAATGCAGGAGTCTCCCTTGCCGACTACATGGCAAGGAGAGGTTTTGTTATTCATAGCTCGCTATTTTATAGGTTTTAGGTTGTTCCTTAAATTCTCTTCCCTCCATTCTTCTTTTGGTGGCCTGATCTGAAGGCAACGTGCACAGTTATTTTGGTCAGAATTAAGCAAAGCCATTCAGCAGCAGAGGAAAGGGGGAAAAACATTAAAGCAAAAGCACTGATGACCTCGCCAGAGAGTCCCATAATACCAAATCCAGCACACAAAATTGAGGGAGGGGGCAGAAACCTCTTTCTCCTCAGGGGATGTTGAAACATGGTGCCCTGGAAATGCTCAGGCAACAGAGACCATTAGAGCACCCTCTTGGCATGGAGCTGCCTGCTCATGCTGGCTGTTAGGCCTCATGGTGGACAGTGTTGTATCTTCCATGAGAATCTATACCCATAGGCTTCTTGCTACCAGCCTGCACCTGATGCAGTGGAGATGTGGGTCTGCATGTCCCTGAGGGATCCGCCTTTCCCCATAGCTGAGGCTGGGAGCAGCGTGAATCCTCACCAAAAAGGATGATACAGCTTCCATTACTGCCATGAAGTTAGAGTAATTCAGAGGCAGCATGTCTGATGTCTCTCAGCCAATGCTAGCCAGAAAGGAAACAATTTTACACATCAGCAATTTTTTATGATTAATAGTATTATCCTGCCTTAATTGAAAAATGGGCTGGTGCCCTTAAGAAAAAATTAAGCTGCAGGAATTAGTATCTAACCTCTTTATGATGAATGTATATTTTTACACACTGCATATTACTGGCAGTGCTTTTAGAAAGAATCGTGCCGTGTATTGTAATAAAAAATTGTCCTGCATTGTTTGTAGTTGCGTGGCACCAATCTGTCTGGCTGACTTGGCTTTAAGAGCCTGAACGCTTGGGAAGAAGCAGTGTGAGGATGCTGAAATCCTTTTAAAGGGAATTTATGTACAAACAAGAGGATGATGTGTAGGCTCCGAGCTCTGCTATCAGTTGTTATTGCTGAGAGATATTCACAGGGAGTCGATGCCAGACGGAGCATTAGCCATTGCTGGCCTCAGTGCCTTCGTGGGAAGTCAGTCATAAAGTCGGTGAGGGCTCCTGTTTGTGGGATTTTTAAACACCAGTGAATCATTTTATGTAATAAAGCAGTTGTCGTTGGGTGAGTTTGTGTAAAGGTCTTTGTGAACCGCTTTCTACCAAAACAAAGCTTCAGAAGGAGAAAGAGGCGATGCCGAAGGACAGGGAGATTTGTTATGCCGAGCAGAGAGCTGGCAGTTCGATTCTGCTGAGGTTTGCCAGGCACCCAGTAGGAGCAGGGAGCTGTCGCCTGCGTCTGCCCGTCTGCCTGCGACTGCGGGTGGTCCTGGAGACAGGGCAAGTCATGACTTCAAGGCATCATGCTCCTTCCATGTGTTCTGGGACTTTGTCTCGTGCAGAGCAGCCCAAAGAATCCAGGATTAAAGAAGATGAGAAGGTCTACTTCTCTCAGTTGGACAGCTGGGGACAGAACAAAGTAAATAAAACTGCTTTCAGCTATACTGCTGCCCTGGCACCATCCATGTCTCCTGCAGGTTTTTTGGAGGACCATCGCTTCAGCAGGAGACTCACATATATGTGGGGAGTGTGAATGTGATGTGTTACAAATGCCTTGTTTCCCGAACCTAAAGCACTTAAATCAGCTCTCATCAACTTAAATATTGCTTACCCAAACTTTGAATGTTGCGCATCAAATCTCCCTGGAAACACACAGTGAAAAACAGATGTCTGTCGTGGAATCACTGGTGCTTTCCACTGTCCCCGAGCAGAAGAGTGCAAGAAACCTCCTCCTCTCTTCCATCCTGGAATAGTGGGAGGGTCCTCATGGAGAAATATGTACTTGGGTGGTGCCATTATTCTTTGAGGGAAATCTGCCCACAGTCTGGGGCTGTGGAGGGTGGAAGAGGGTCTGGGCAAGGAGCTAGGAGCATCTGTGGGTAGGGAGGTCACACTGGCTTTGCAGGGGTGTGTGGGAGCACAGTGGAAGCAGCCTGGGCAAAGCTGTCCTTCCCCGTGCCTTCTTGGCCACAGCCCTTTGGACTGTTCTTGCCTTGAGGACCCCAGGATCCTCCCAAGCCTGCTGAGGGGCAGTGGTGGGTGGGCTGGGGCTGGCGATGTTTCCCTGGTGCCACGCTTCTTCCCTGATCTGTTGTCACTGCCTGCGTAGGCTGGTCCTGGAGCATCCTCACACCCATTCTCTGGCATCTCTAAATTTGTAGCCAAGGTCTTCTTATTTACCTCTTCCTTTGTATTTCAGCCAGGTCCCTATTAAAGCAGACAATGAGGAAGTCTGCATTAAAATGCTTCCTTCCATCCCTCCATTCTCCCCTCCTCCCAGCCCCATCCTCCTTGTCCCTGGAGGAAATGCTCGTCTCTGCCAAGATCCTGCCTCGCAAAAGTAAACAATATGAAATTACAATAAAATGTTTTGATTTGCGGGGCCTGACATTCAGAAGCTGCACAACAGAGACTTACAAAAAAAGGATTTTCTATAGATAGCCAGTGTGAGAAAAATTAAATCTCTCATGTTGGGCATTATTTAGATCCAAGCATCAGGGCAGCATGAATGGGGAACAGAGGATTTTGTCACCAAACCTGAAGGTTCTTAGGAGGTTTATGCTGCAGCATCTGTCAGCAGCTTTCTGCCTGGCATCTGTGGGTGACTGGCCTGTTGCACAGTAATGTCAATATTTGGGACTCTTGTCTCTGTGTGTGTATATGTACTGTTGTTGCTTGATGCCTTAAGACTGGGTGGTGTACTGAAAGCCCTCAGAAGGAAATAGATGAGCTGAAACTGGCTTCCTCCAGGGCTCTTCCATGTAACTCAGAAGAAGGCAAACTGAAATGAAGGTGTAATCCCTGGGAGATGAGCTTCCTTGGGCGCTTGTCAGTTTAGCAGGCTGGGTAATCTGCACTGTCATCAAGATTTGCGGATTAGCTGTAGTGAAGCTAGTTGGCTTTGACATTTCATTAGGGAAGTTTTCCATAGTTTTTCAACCTTAGTCTTGGTGCTGTGAAATATGGCTGATGTAGCTTTGTTATGCTTACACCTTCTAACACGTATGCAAGTCGATGCTGGGCTGCAAGTATCTTATCTGCTGAGGATTTTTAAATCATTGCTTGTTTATGAAAGACAAACTGGGTCAAAGGCTAGTTTTGGGAAGGATCTGCTTTCCCCAGTCCTAACCAATACATTTTCATCTGGATATTGTAAGTTACCCAACCGTTATCTCTTGAAGAGGGGATAAAAGCAAACACCATTTATCCTATAATCTGCAAATATTTTGAAAAGTGAACTGGAATATCAATAAAAGGGCTTATCATCAAGGTGTTGTGAGAACTCTTAGGGACTTTTATTTAGAAAGCAAAATATTAAATTTAGAGACAAGAACTGTGCAGATGTACAAGTGACAGCATTGTAAATTGTCTTAAGGGTTCAAGGGACTGGGGAAGGACACTGTGTCCTGAAGTCACTCCTTTGCAGAGATGTCTCTGCTGATAAGTGCCAGTTGTTGTTCCTGGTGACAGTGATCGAGGGGGACAAGGCAAAGGATCACCCTGTGGGCTCCTGCAATGGCGAGCAGAAATGGGGATGTGGCCTGGTTTATTTATGAGGGCTGGATGTGCCTTCACTCTTCCAGTTGATGCAGAGGACAGATCCGTGTCCTTGGAACTTCAGTTGCTGTCCCCATTATCCTCTCCCCGTAGAGCCCCTTTTCAGATGCCCCCTCTTAACGGTTGCTGCCCTGAGGGCTGGGGGAGTGGGGTGTGTGAGCTGTGGGCTATGTGAGCTCTGAGCTGTGGGGTGTGGGCCGTGTGAGCCGTGGGCCGTGTGAGCTGTGGGCTGTGTGAGCTGTGGGCTGTGTGAGCCGTGGGCTGTGTGAGCCGTGTCAGCCATGGGCTTTGTCAGCTGTGGGCTGTGTGAGCCATGGGCCGTGTGAGCTGTGGGCTGTGTCAGCCGTGAGCCGTGTGAGCCGTGGGCTGTGTGAGC
>VZRQ01002422.1:158846-180167 GCA_013397975.1 Machaerirhynchus nigripectus
GTCAGCTGTGGGCTGTGTGAGCTGTGGGCTGTGTGGGCTGTGTGAGCTGTGGGCTGTGTGAGCCGTGAGCCGGCTGTGGAGAATGTGCTGCAGAGGCACCACCCTGGGGACAGCCAGAGTGGGATGTGTGGCACAAGGCATTCCAGGCAGGGATCAGCTGGGACACCAGGCTCCACTTTGTAGAATGACATCCTTGTGCCTCTCTGGCCACATTGCCTCCTCACTTCTGCCTCTCTCTCCTTCACTGGTGCTGTCTCATATCCTTTGCTTCCCTATTAGCCTCCTGTCCCATAGATATTGTCATCAGTGGTGTGTGGGCTCTGGCACCTGAAATCCGCCTCAGCGTACTGCTTTGTGCTTCTGTTGTGAAACCATGAATGAAAGGCAAGGTTTAGTTAAAAATTATTTGCCATGCACTACTCCAGCTGAAAAATATAAATAATTAACGTGTTGGACTGTGTATCTTAGGGCTTCAGTGGTTTATCCATCAATTACATCATTGTCAACTGAAGGTGAAGTTACACCTTCATAAGTCTGGGATAACAAGTGATTGCACTGGTCTTCTGCTGGGTACTTCTGTTTGAATTACTTGCAGTGGGAGAAAAGGGTAGAATCAGTAAAAGTGTCCTGGACTGGGCACCTTGTAACTTCATAGGTTGGTTTGGGATAAATCAGCAGTTCCTGTAGCATGTATTCCTGTGATCCGAAAAATGGAAGAATGTTAAAAATGTTAAAAATGTTGTGTGTGCCTGTATGTGCCTATGTGGACATACAGACACTTGCTGTTCCTATAAAAGGTAAATATCAATTATGATTATCTTAATATTGATGTAGCAATTTAGAAATAGCTTTCCAAGAGAAGGTGCCTGCAGTGTTATATTTAGCAGCATAATGAAATCAGACAACTTTTCAATCCATAAATCACAGTACAGTATTTGCCATTACAATTTCTATGCTTGTACTGAGCAAGCAACACTATCCACAGAATTTTATTAAATCAAACTAATGAAATTGAAAACTGTAATGACTCTTCTTTGGCTCTTTCATGTTCTTTTATGCTTTGACTTGGGAATATATTTTGTTTGTTTTTCAGACTATTTCCATAGTTACTTTATTTCTCAGGTTGAAGGCTGTCTGTCAGATCTTACAGCCTTGTGTCGTAAATGTCGGGATGCTCTTTGTGGCGTTTACTAGCTGCAGCATAACACACATTTTCTAATAATCCTCACTATTGTGCTGATTTGAGAATTTGAAGCACAAAGTGGGTCCAAGCAGACTACAGGAATTTGTGGCTTCAAGACAATGATAAGAAATTTCTTAATGGCTTAGTAAGAGACAGCATACATTTAAAGTTAATTTTTGGTCATCCCAAGAAATGCTATTGCTTAGGAATGGCTTCAGTGTAATATTCTTTCCTTCTAGAAGGCAAACTGCACGGGAATTTGTGTATGGCATTGACTGCAGGCAGCAAGTAGAATATTTTTCTTCAATAGCCTCAAACATTATTCTCGATACATTTTCATTCCACACAAATGCAGCTGCTACAATTTTACCTGAGAACAGTTTTGCAGATCACACTGTGGAGATGCCCTGGGACTCCACTGCTTGCCAGTCTCTTCGTTTGAGCATTCAATCTGATCAGACCTTCACTTCAGCTGGATCATGGAGAGCCCTTGGAGGTCTGTAAAAGAGCATGGTCTGCCCAAGTACACCTGTTTACATGACCTGGCTTTCTGTGGTATGATCAAGACAAGCCTATTCTTTTCCAACTTTCAGAGTTACAAAAATAGATCACTTCTTCCGTTGTCAGAGGAATTCTTCATCCATCTTTGACAACTGTTTTAGAAACACAGTAGTCATCCCTCAATTTCTGCAAGCTAAGGGCACTGAACAGCAGCTCTTTATTTGTCCCTGCTTTCTGTATCTTCCCTAACAAATTCAGTTTTCCACCATCTCTACTTCTTGTGTTCTCTGCAGCTTCATTCATCTTTTCCCCTGGGCCAGCAGCTCTAGGCTTTCTTCCTCCATTTACCTCTTTGTTTTCCCTACATATTTTTGTTTGGGGGGCAGAAGGGGGGTTGTTTGTTTGGGTTTTCTGTTTGGTTGGTTTTTTAATGCCCAGAACTCTGTGTCTTGTACCCTGCACCGTCTCCATTTTTCACGGCAGCACCATGTGCACCCCCAGAATTGGATTCCCCAAACTCTGCTGTTGCCATATTTCCATGTGCTACCACTTCCTTCCACTGCAGCTAGGAATAAATCATGAAATGTGTCAGCATAGTGGCCTTTCCTGGGAGGATGTATAAAGTTTGAGATGAAGTGGTGGTGTTCTGCTAGAAGGCGTTGGTGACTGCTATCAAATGGTCCTTTGATCTGTAGACAACTCAGAGGTCCCCATGGTTCTGTGATACAGATGTCAGAACTCCGCATTCTTCCCTCTCTTTTTGCTCCTTGCTTCAGGTTTTTGGGGCATGCTCTGGTCTCTACAGGATTGGTGTCTGACCTGCCTGCAAAGGTATCGCATCTCTGGGGTTGATCCAGTACAGGTCTCTGAAGCTGTTGCACCAAAGTCCCAGTAAGCTGAATGTAGGGCTTCACAACCTGCAGGACCTGATGTTAAGGCCAAATGTGTTTTTCCATAAGGACCAGCAGCAGACTTCCAAGGTACTTGTGGAGAAAATGGTTATGCCTGCTTGCACAAACCCAAAGACAACATTTAATTACTTCTCATAGCCGTATTTTTAAGGAAAGGGGTTCCAGTGATCTGAGATCATCTGAAGAATAGTGTGGCAACCTGATCTGGTAAATAGGCTGAAAAACACTTGCGTTCAGATGCTAGTGCTCACTTACCAGCACAGTGCTTGTCTCTGGGTTAATAATAGCTCCCTTTTTTCTTCATTTATCCCCCAAATTTACTCTCTAATGGAAATCATGCCTGTCACATGTTTAAAACAGATTTTCTTCACTGTGCATGTGGACAAAGGTAAAGGAAGTGATAAATCTCTAAAAAAACATTATGATAACATAAATCCTTTCTTACTAGGGGGCTAGATATTGAGCTTTTTACTCCTCTGGGGTCTTGATCTGTAGCTGGCCCTGCTGACTGTGAGATGACTTCTGCTGCAGCAGGATTTGAAGTGCCAGAAACTGCCCTCTTGCAGTCACATGGGAACCCGAAAAACTGAAGCTGTAGATCCCCATATCCAGTGAATAGCTGGTGTGGTGTCTCAAGAAATAGATTGAAGGAACTGAAAAAAAAAACCAAACAAAAAGCAGCCCTCAAAAAACTGGTAAAAATTGGCCCTGTTTGAAAAATACTAAGTAAAAACTTCAGGGTTTTGAGAATTTGTCTTTCTTTTTCTTGCCTTCAGTAATCTGAAGAAAATCCATCACGGTTCCTACCTGCTTCTGACACAAGAAATATTTTATACTTAGTTATTTCCCTCCGTTAGCATCCGATCGATAACAGGATCAAACTGCCGACTACATGCGCTTTCCTTTCCTCCCCATGTTGCTGCTGTTTGGATATGGGGAATAATTAACTGTGGATCAGAGTGATGCAGCTGCTGTAACCTAAGGTTTCCGTCACACCAGTACCCTACTGATGGATGGGCCGTTGTTTGGCTTTTTGTCGTGGAGACTGTGGGGCAGGTTGGGGCGGGTGCTGAACTTCCCATCCCACTCCAGTGCAGTGTCAGGCATCCTCTTGCTGTGGTTCAGCAGCAGCAGTGATGGTTATCTCCCAGCCTGCCCTCCTTCCTTGACCAGAAGAAAGGGAAAAGAGGAGGAAGGCTTTTGTTCTTGCGGGATGAACCACTCCAGCGGCAGCCACAGGATGTGGAGCGGATGCTTTCTGCTTACAGTCCTCCTTGTTCCATGGCAGACAGGCTTCAGCTAAAATAAACCAGTATTCCATGAACCTTTGAAGTGCTCTTGTCTCCTGAGTCACTTCCCTGTCACCAACAGGCAGTGTGATGCTGAGGGATGTTGTCTTGCATGACACAGCCACGCTCAGCCATTCAGGCCATTCAGCCTCCCACGCCATTTCCCACGGGAGTGGCAGCTTTGCCTTTCCTGACCAACATCTTCCTTAGGGTATTTTCCAAGACAGTGGAAAGCTAGGACCACTGGAAATGCACAGAGCCTGGTGCCACTTCTGGCCTCTGAACATCCCTCCCTGCTTTCTCTCTTTGCAGATTATTTGTCTCAGTAAAAGGATCTGGGAGCAATGCCATTAAAACAGGTTGTCTTCTCTCCCATCTTTGGTGACGGCCACTGTGCAGAAAGAAGTGTGGCCTCTAGGGCAAGCTGGCACACATGCCAGCACTGCTCCACGTGGGCCAGACAGACTGCCACAATCGAGAATCGCGATCTTATTCTTGATTTTACATCATACAATTAAAATCCTAATGTTGTAATGCTCTGAGTCCTCTTTTCTCTACCTGAAATTGCCAGTTACATGAAATAATTTGTGATGAGTCCAAAACCCCCAAAAGCCTAAGTGCCTTTTGAATGAAATTGCCTGTAGGTCTATTTTCTTCTTGAATCAGTCCAAAGACTTTAACTTGGTAATGTTGAGATCTTTACCCTCCAAAAAATACAATTCTTTCTGTTGTAATTAAAGAATTTTTTCCTTTGCACTAGACTGATTCTAAACTGGCTTCACTAAATCTTCTTACGCTGTAAGTAGCAGTGACCCAGATAAACACATTTAAAAATGCAGCTACTGAAACTACAGTATGTTTCCTTTGTAAGATGCAGCAAGAGAAAGACTAAAATAGTTCTATACATTTACGAAGGTAGCAAGTAGCATTCTATCTTTAAGAGCAGATTCATAGACCAATTTAAATTTTTCATATTGCATACACAAATCTGTGTGAAATAAGTGTTGCTTAGTTTGGAGTCAGAAGCTTAAAACTCACGAAGAGGCCTGTGGAAAAAGCTGCTTTTTCTTTTTGTGGATGACCTCTTGCATCATGACAAGGCCTTTTGACAAAAGAGGGGATAACTGTGTGTTTAAGAATGTATTATAACACAGCCACGCAGTCAGGACCATATAGGCAACCAGGATAAGGTTGCATTTCTGTTTTCCTTAGTGCCTGAGTTTGCAGCTTCAGTGGCTTTTTGATGTAAAATCTGGTCTCTAGTCCCAGCCAAACCCACCTGGTGCCCACCAGCCATGTAAGCCAAGGCCTGGAGAAGACACTGGCTCTTCACGGGCTGTATCAAGGATGCAGGTGTTGCCAAAGGGCTTTGTTTAACGCTATATGGGTAAGCCCTTTCTAGGGTCCCAAAAATTGGTTGATGAAATAAGGGGATACTGCCCTTTGTTCCAGATGCACATTTTGTGTGTCAGTGTGTGTGACAAATGCTGCCCAGGATGCTCCAGTACCAACTTCATGCTGCTGTTGGAGTGTGCTCCAGCTACCTTGTTCAGATCTGATCGCATGTAAACACTGCTTCTCTGTGAGCAAATGCGACCAGAATTTCTCCTGGTAACTGCTGCCCAAGGCATGAACAGCATGGGAGGAGCTGATGGAACTCAGGAGTGTTCAGACTCAGCTCTGCGTGGTGGCAAGCACCCGTGCCCGTGGCTGCTGGATAGGGAGGCGGGGCAGCCTGTGGGGTGTCCCTCGCACCCCATAACTTGCTGAAATGCAGACCTTTCCACCACTTTTGGTTTTGTGAGTTTTTTTAGACATAGGCGTCGGCTGTGTTTACACAAAGAAGAAATATACGCTATCGGGAACAATTGGATAATAAACAACCTTTAATTAGTGCTGAAGACACACAGGGACCTAATCCCTCAGTGCCTGTTTAGACAGCTAAACCCAAACATGTTCTGGCGGCTGGGTCCTGGAGAAACCTTCGCCAAGAGCAGGGGCCGAATCGTCCTTAATCGCTGTAAGGACTGGGCAGGATTTACTAGGTGTTAATTGTACTGGGTGATTGGGATCTTCAAAGACCCACACCCCCGCCTTTATTTTTGGTAGCAATATGCTCTCCTGCTTACTCTGCTTAGCATTAAGCTGTAAAATTGCTAATGTCAGACAAAAAGTCAATGGATTTTATTGATTCTTCATGCTTTTGCAGCATTCTGCGGGAGCCTTTCCACTGGACATGGAGGATGCCTGGGGGTGGCAAGATGGGCGTGCACTGGTACGGATTCACCATGGCTGCATTCCATGTGACGCTGTGGGTGCTGGCATTGACCTCACCAGTGAGGTCCATCCAAGGGCTGCCATCCCTTGAGATTACTGGAGTTAACCTGCAAAAGCATTTCTGGGAAATGCTCCCTGTGAAGATGGCCCTTTCAGTTGCATGAGCCAGCCATGGAAATGCAAGTTGGTTGTTGCAGCCTAACCTGCCCTCCCCATGGGGAAAATTGTGGATGCTGAGTTCAGGGTAACTCTGGTGCCTTCTTGTTGTGGAGCACATCTTGACAGAGTTTACGGTCACCATACCTGCCCTGGTGGCCACCTTCCCCAGTGCGGCCATGGCCAGCAGCTGTCTGCTCGGCTTCTTGAACTATGGACCATGACACCTTTTTGGGAATGATTCAGTTGAGGTTGTAAAGGGTTTGTGCTCACCAGGGGACAGCTGTTGCCTGTGGTTTGGTTTGTGCTGCCCAGATGTTTACCCAGCTTGACCAACAGTTTGGCACATGAGTGCATCCACTGACAGGCAGGAAAAACACCAGTTTTTCTTGGTTTCCACCTTAGCTCTCAGGGCTTCTTTTGCAACTCCTGTAGTGGTGCAGCTTGTTCCTGCTGTGCATCTCATATTGCAGACGCCTCTGGTTTCCCTCAGCCACCATCCTGGGCAAAGACAGGCCAGCAGCAGCCCCTGGGAGCCCAGTGGCCTGGCACACACTGCCTTGGTACCTCACAGACCACCCATCCCTGCATGTGGGGTGCCTGGACAAGACAGCCCAGATGGAGCCATAGAGTTTCTTGGGGCAGTGTGGGACAGAACCACATTTTCCATGCAGAGGACCTGAAAGGTGCAGCAGCCCTTCTGGTCAGCAATGGCTTCACCCCTTGAGCACGAGCAAGTGCAGATACCAGATGCTGACTGTCCCACTGGAAGGATGAGGGAAAGCTTTTGCAGGTGGCACCTTCCCACCTCCTTTGCCAACAGCAGGCTCTTCAATGAACATAGTTGTTTTCTTTACCACCCCACCCAGAAAATACTGAATATTTTGTGCTTCTTGGATGCTCTTGCTGTTTCTATCTGCAAGGAAAGGTGTCATTTTTGTAGCCAGGCTTGCTACCAACATAAGCATTTGCCTGAGGCAAGAGGAGCATGTGCCATTTCTCACAACTTTCACAGACTATAGGCAGATTTTATTCCCTAAAATTACTATATAATTTAAACTACCTCCTCCTTGTTTGCTAATCTCCCAGGCTCTGTTGTGCTTCTGTCAGGTACGTGGAGCTGCAGGAACTGCAGTAGTTTAAGCCCTCGGTGTCCATCCCTGTTCCCCTGGCCATACCCAGTGCACCCACACTGAGACAGGGGGAGGGGGTCAGTCACCCTGGGGATGAGTTGCTTAAGAGCTGGCAGATGGGGATGGGAAGGGTTGGACAGGCACAGGTGGCACCTCAAGGCCGTCCCCATTTCCAGGGGTATGTCTGGTGGTGGCCCTATCCTAGTGGGAATAGGCATTGGTGTTAGTGCCATCTCATTGTATACCCAGGCTGAGGGAAAAGGACCACACACACCACCCATGGCATTGGTCCAGTGTGGGGTGGGGTCAGTGGGAAAAGCTGGTGCCTAAGGGAAGAGAGGACTCAAAATGGTTAAGCCATTGGGAATAGCAATGCTGTGGCATTCTCCGCTCCATACAATACAAGAAAATTCTTAGCTCCAGCTACATGAAAAATGTATCAGGAAAATATATCACTCTCTGAAACAGAATATACACAAAACGAGAGACAAAAGTGCCCTCAAACCCCCTTGCTCAGAGCTGCCTCTCAAAAGGGCTTCTATGGGGCTGACCTTGCCCCCAGCCTGCTCTTACACTGCGGCTGTATTTGCATTAGAGCAGGAGACAAGGGGAAACAGCCTCAGGCCCTGTCCTCCTGTTATTACAAGGATAAGCTAGGACATGGTACAGCCATGGAGGTTTTTATTGGTTGGTTATTTGTTTGGCTTTCCTAAAGGGAGAGCCTGTGAGAAGTATGTTCTTCCCTATTAGAGCATCACCTTACATTTTCATGGCAGTCTTCTCTATATGCTGAGGTGGCCTGAAGAATCAAAAAGATTGACAGCAAAAAAAAAATTTACTTCAGAACTGCACCAGTCTGCTGGCAGGTTTGTTTGTGTTTTTTTCACTGTTGGTTTTGTTCTTCTTTGGTTTTTATTTCCTTTTCTTTGTTGTTGGTGGTAAAGGAATGAAGCTATGCAGTCAACTTTTCCTCCTTCACTGCCTATAATCCATGTACCAAAATTCAGTTCTTTGAAGAACTGACTGTGTGAGGAATTAAGGCCAGGCTGCAGCCCTGTGTGCCCTTACATGCTGGAGTGCAGGAGCTCTTACATCCGGTGCTTCATTGCCATAGAGCAACAACACCTCTCCAGGAGAGCCGAGCTACAGTCATGCTGTGAACTGTGTTGCTAGACTGCTTCGTGAGGCTGAGCTGAACAGCCAAATACAAAATCTCCCAGTCAGATTTATTGGAGTGGGCTGGTGACGTTCCCCAGGGGACTTACGATCTATGGTGATGGATGACGCCGATCCATTAACGTAGTAGTCTCATCTGGGAAAGATGTAATTGTCGTTCTGCATCCTGCAGTTTCTCTAAGTTTTTCTGAACACGTAATAGCACACATTGCAGCGGAAATTACTGATGAAAAATGCCGCAGTAAATATGTCAGGGGCTCTATATCCTACGGCAGCGTGCTTCTCTTCTGGAACCACGCAGCCATCATTAAGATAGGGAAGGTGATAATAACAAAATTTGGTGTAGTGCACTCATCGTGATGTATGTTCTCTCTAAAGGTTTGATGGAAAAGTATGGGCAGAACTGACCTTGTTTCCTCTTGCAATAACCATCTGCAAAATATGTTCATGTTGACTTGTTCATAGAATCAGGAAAATGCTATTTACTTTTACCTGCAATAGCAGTGCTCTTTTTATAGCACTGGTTGCCCTGCCTGGATTTCCTGAAATACAGCCCTTTTCCTCTGAGTCTGGACCCCTGAAGACAAAGAGCATAATTACTTTTTTGTGTAGTCTTGGCATAGTTTGGAATAGTCTCACCTCCATGCATTGGGAGCTGTGTGTTGGTCAGAGCTCAGATACCAAAGCAGCTGAGAAGACTGTTTTGAACTGGCTGGAAGATCTGTGTTCATAGAGCATCAAATCAGTAAAATTCAGACATAACATTCACACTTGGGCTGACTAAGTGCTAGAAGTGCTCCAGCAGCAGAGAAACATGATGAAGAGGGAGGTGAAGGCACACTGGAGGAATGCACCCACAAGGAATGGCCAGCAGCTATTCTGAAAGGGAAGGCAGCCCTGTGCCACCTCAGTGAGGGTGTGCATGGATGTATGCCCACTCATCCTCATGAGTGATTGCAGAGGTAACTGGAATCCAAGCTGAGGTCTGTGCTTTGTGCTAGTCATGTGTCAAAATGACTGCTGTCCATTAGACCTCACAGTCAGGTGGATGAGGCAAAAGGCACAACAGAAGTGCTTGCTTGTACGCATGTGCACGTGGGACATTTGTAGGCATTACAGGTAATGCAGTTTATTGCAATCTGTAATTGCAGAGAGAGAGACCTCAACAAGTTAGAGAGACGGGCAATCACCAACCACATGGAGTTTAACAAGGACAAGGGCTGGATTCTGCACCTGGAACAGGGCAACCCTGGCTCTGTGCATACACAGGGGAACGAGAAGCTGGAGAGCAGCTGTGGAAAGGGACCTGGGGGTCCTGGTCGATGGCAAGTTGAACATGACTCAGCAGTGCCCTGGCAGCCGGGAGGGCCAACCATGTCCTGGGGGGCATCAGGCACAGCATCGCCAGCCAGGCCAGGGAGGGGATTGTCTTGCTCTGCTCTGCACTGGGGTGACCTCACCTCGAGTGCTGGGGGCAGTTTTGGGCACCACAATACAAAAAATAAGTTAAACTGTTAGGGAATTTCCAGAGGAGGGCAGTGAAGATGGTGAAGGGTCTAGAGGGGAAGCTGTATGAGAAGCAGCTAAGGTCACTTGTTTTTTTCAGCCTGGAGGAGACTGAGGGGAGACCTCATTGTGGTCTTCAACATCCTCATGAGGGGAAGTGGAGGGGCAGGTATTGATCTCTTCACTCTTGTGACCAGTGACAGGACCTGACGGAATGGCATGAAGCTGAGTGGAGGGGAGTTAAGCTGGATATCAGGAACAGGTTCTTCACCCAGAGGGTGGTTGGGCACTGGAACAGGCTCCCCAGGGAAGTGGACACAGTACCAACCCAGTCAGAGTTCAAGAAGTGTCTGGACAATGGTCTCAGCCACATGGTATGGCTCTTAGGGTGCCCTATGCAGTGCCAGGAGTTGGACTTGAAGATCCTGATGGGTCTTTTCCAGCTCAGTATATTTTATGATTCTGTGATAACCTGGACTGGTTGACGGAGCAGTGATAACCTCAGTGGCAATGAGATGCAACATGACGTATTTTCAGTATTTTCTGTTACTTGCATACTACTTGTGGTCAGATCCATCTCTGAGAGGCATATTTCACAGTTCAGTCTAGGGGCTTCTAGGAGGGCAAAATTGGTCGTTGTTGAGAGATTGTGAGGTTTTCTTGTTACATTCATCAGCACCATTGTGCTGCATCTCATGCTGGTGTTATTTTGAATTCAGTCAGAATTCATCTGACATCTCATGCATCACGGCATGGTGGAGAAAAGAGGTCAATTCTCTTCCCCTCAAAGTCAAACTAGGAAACACTTGGTACAAATGCTGTGATGAAAGCATGTGTAAAATGATGTGAGATTCAAAGAAAAAATGCTGCATTTTTTATCACATCACAGGAGTCTTATATTTTTCTGTCTCTTTTAAACAAAATTCTTGCAGTGGTTAAAATTTTTGCAAGGATGAAAATAAGGGGCCTTTTTTCCTTGAAAGTTTTTTCCATCCACACATTATGAGATAGGGTGGTGCATGAGCGCTTGAAATCTGCTGTGTGCATACTTTTTGCTGAGGATTAGTGCCATTGTGTAGCTGATGAAATGTTAGGCTTGGCTTATAAAAGTGATGGGGAGGGAGAGAAGGAGAGTCAGTCTAATAAATCTGAAGCAATGAGCATAATCTTGATTTTTAAGTGGCAAGCTGATGGAGCATTTGGTTACTCATGCTAGTGGGGAAGAACAGAGTATTCATTAACCATATTTTGCATAGAGGGAGGGAAGATTTCTCTATCCTTTGGCTCCTCGGGCAGCACCCCAATACTACTCTACCTTCGTATCTGCCTGTGCTCCCAAGTGAGATCCTGTCCCAGAAGAGAAGCTGATGAGTCTGTTGTTGAATGCCAGCTCTTCATCCCTAGATCTTGTCATTTGGGATGGTATCTGTGTCATAAGAGCCATCAGAGCCATGGGCAGCAGAAAGGGTTTATCCCTTTCAGCCCACAGTGGCAAGCTCGGTGGCACACGTGTGTGGTTAATCACCTGCATGTCCTTACCCGTGTTCTTAGGCAAGAGCATTTGTACATCACCAGAAAGGATCTGGGAGCTGCAAGGTTCAGTTTTTCGCTTGGTTTTGCTTTTCTTCTCACTATTTATTTATTTAAGCCAGGCTATATAAGGATGATGAGAGGCTATGTGAAAATGTGGCTTTCAGTTGATTTAAGATGAGTTACAGAAGTGTTGGAATTTGCTATTCTAACCCCATGGCTTTATAATAAAGCTGAGGTTAGGCCTATTCTGGCCCTGTTGCACCAAGAAAAAGTGGTTTTTAACTGGAGCTGGTGTTCTGTAAAGAGTGGAGGGGAAAGGGTTTGCAGTGAGTCTGAAGGGCTGAGTCTCTCAAAGCACATGTGGTACTGGTGGCACCTCACAGTGTTTATGGGGTTTGAGCTGGTGAAGCTGGTTTACCCCTCGAGGGGGTAGTCTGGTGTGCTTCACTTTTGTGGCTAGTTGGGACACAGACAGAGGGGTCAAAACCACATTGGTGTAACAGGGAAAAATGAGATGTTTTGCCTGCAAAAGTGGCATAGCAGCTTAAGAACTGATTTTCAACTTTACCTCACTGACCTGTTGGCTGAGACCTGGTAACTCATCCACGACAGGGTCCCTGTCCCTCTTACTACAAGCAAGACAGATTCACATCAGCAAGAAGAGATGGGCAATGGATGGCAGCCTTTGCCACACTGATTCTCATCCAATGCTGGAGGAGATCATGTGAATGCGGTAAAAATATCTGTGCCTGGGATCAGTGGAGAGAGTCAGGACAAAATAGGGAGCCAAGTGTCTCAGAGCAGTGAACAAACTTCCACTGGGGAACTAATGAGGCTTTGAAGTCATTTCATTGATATCAAACTTGGAAATCCTTTGTAAGAACTGAGATGTTTTACGGGCTGTTTAATAAAGCACTTGACTGGGAAAGGAACAAGTATTTTATTAGGCTTACACTGAGTGCTTTTTGTTTCAGGTTTTGGGGGAGCCAGGGCTGGCAATTATGTTTAATTGGTATCCTTTTCCTCTTGTTATCATTGGTGTATTGATTGCTGGGAAAACAAAATGCCTGGGTTTTAAAATTTACTGTAATGTAAGGGCTCTCTTGTTTGTTTTGTTTAGTCCTGTGTACTCAAACCAGCTCATTTTTCTTTGCTTTGCTGGCAAATATAATGTTTTGATTGAAAATGATACTAAATAATCAGTTAAATGGGATATTTAATGACAAGAAAAATTCTTTAAAATATTTTTTCCCATAGGAAAATCATGCACTTCACTTTCTGAGCCTACAAATGCTAGCATGAATCTGCATTCTTCCTATGATCTTACTGCAAAAGTAAATACATGGGTGCATGGCATGTGTGAAAGCCGTGGAGGTTAAGGTATAGTAAATCTCAGGAGCTCTGATGCAAGACAGATCCCTAGAGTAAGTTTGCCTCATACAGTTTTAATTTAGAGTTTCTTAGACTCACAGTCCACTGTCAGTTTGCCTTCCCTGTGGGAAGCTGACCTCCTGTATGAGAACAAAGCCTGGTAGATGAGAGTAGAGCAGTTGATATTGAGGAAGGCCTTTGTCACTGTGTCCCTTAAGATCCTCACAGACACACAGAGGATGCAGGGGCTGGATGAGCACGCAGTGGATTGGACACTGGCGGAACAGGCCCAGCAGCACCAAATCCGGTTGGGTTGGGGTGACTAGGGGTGTACTCCAGTGGTCAGTCCTGGGTCCAGCCCTGCTCAGCCGGTTCATTGATGATCTGGATGATCATTATCACAGTGTACCTGCAGAAGTTTGCAGATTACACAAAACTGGCAGGAGTGGCTGATACATCAGAGGGTCATGCTGCCTTCCAGAGGAACATCAACAGGCAGGAGAAACGGGCTGACAGGAGCCTTGTGAAGTT
This sequence comes from Machaerirhynchus nigripectus, assembly GCA_013397975.1. Classification (NCBI taxonomy): domain Eukaryota; kingdom Metazoa; phylum Chordata; class Aves; order Passeriformes; family Dicruridae; genus Machaerirhynchus; species Machaerirhynchus nigripectus. The sequence goes on from VZRQ01002422.1 coordinate 172,414, forward strand.
TGCCAAAGAGAAGTGAAAAGCCCTGCACCTGGGGAAAAGCATCAGTACATGCCAGGGGCCACCCACCTGGAAAGCAGCTCAGCAAGAAAGGACCTGCATGTCCTGGTGGACACCAAGTTGACCATGAGCCACAAAGATGATGGGCTAGAGTGTCTCTCCTGGAGGAAGTTTGGGTTTTGGGAAGGTTCTGGTGAGAAGATACTCCCCCTGGGCTATGCAGGCAGCACCTTCCCATGGCAGGTGCTCAGGGCTGGGCACTGACACGTCTGTCCCAACACAGTGCTGCAGCTGCTCATGTCCCCATCCCAAGGGACTGCCTCATGCCTTGAAGGAGACATCTGCACACTGCCACATCTGTAGGGGGAAAGCTGATCTAAACAGGCACTTGTACAGTCCTAAAGACAGTAAGTTGTCTCCCCAGTTTGAACAGAAATTGGGAGCACAAAAGCTGAACCGAGCCGAAGCCCCGGCTGCTGGGTCGAAGGGACATCACTGAACACGTGACTCAGCAGTCATTATGGCTGGCAATTTATATTTGTCCTCCACGTGTCAGGTTTAATACATCAGATTTCCATGCACTGTCTCCACCTCAGAGTGTGTGTTCAGTTCACTGGAAGCTAAGCAAGTTGTGTACAGTACCAAGAATAAAGAAAAACCTACCACTGTAAAGGTTTTATTTTCAGAAACTTGGAAAAAGGTTCCTCCAAGTATGACAGTTCAGAGATCCCAGGAACAGGCATATGCTGCAGATACAAGAAATACGGAAGATTTGGGACGATCTCAAATAATTTCAAGGTAGCCCTATTTTTATAATGCTGGCTGACATGTAGTAGTACATATGGTATGAGCAGTGGTCCTTTTGGAAGCAGAGCCCATCAGTTAAGTATTACAACCAGTTAGTGAAATAGTTTGTGAATGGAGTAGAAGGAAAGGGAAAAGGCATCCAGGAGTACAGCAGCAAGTGCCATCTCCCTTACGCTTAGGGCGTGTCACAGTTTCCACTGCAAATGTAGGGGGTTTTGTGAGGCTTTCAAATTGGGTATAAAAATTCACTACAGGTTGAAATTTGTCAGGCAAATGTTCTATTCCTTCCACAGCATTTATTGCTGTCTTGTATATATCGCCCTTGGGAGTGAAGGCACTGGTTTCAGGCCCATGACAGGATTTTTTTTGTTCAGTTGTTCTGATTTGTTTTTAAATGAGAAAAAAGTGAGTTCTCTCCTCCCTGGAATGGATTGCTAACTACAAATTGTTGACAACAGCAATATAGTTAGCAAATATATGACTCTAATGTGCCCTTTGCAGGCGATTAGCCTGTGCAGTAGGCAGGCGGCCGTGGTATTTATTCAACTGAACTATTTAAAAGACCGAAGTACGATCAGTTAGTCAGGCTGCTGCATTTGAGAACGGTCATGCTGTGTGCTGAAGCAGTGTATACATATTGTCCATGTCCCATCTATAACATGCCATTTTGCACTGCTGTAATGATTTCCTTTCTCTCTCGTTTCCCCAGGGCTTAATAGCTTGGATGGGAGCCTTGACACAAATACCTTTGCCTCTCAAAAGAATCCACAGTGCAACGGTGGAAAATAAACCTGTTGCATGATTTGCATTGGAGCCTAATTTCTCTGGCATCTTTTGAAGTTGTCTGACGAGATGCTTATTTTAACTGCTCCTTGGCAGCGTTCAGCTCATCCTCCACAGTGTAGCTTCCATAGAGTAACAAGTACCATGAGGCAGTGCGTAGGTGCATGGTGAATAGGAGACGTGTAGACGGATGGGCAGCAAAGGCTGTGGGTGTAACTTTCATACTGCAATACACCAGCAACACCCTGGTGTAGTCCTCCCTTCTCTCTGCCTGGTGCCGGAGTGAATCCTGCCCATCTTTCCAATGCCTTTCTCTCTTTGCCCTCAATTGATTTTGAATGGCATCTCCTAAATCTTTACAGGGAGTTTTTGGGTGTTTGAGTCAAGGAAATGAGACAGGAGAGGAAAGGGCTAAACCCTTTCCAACCCAAGAATGTTTCCCTGGTGCCCCTTAGAGNGCAGGAGAGGGCAGGGCTAAACCAGGATGTTTCCCTGGTGCCCCTTAGAGGAGACAGAGAAGTGCATTCCCAGTGATTCCATTTTTGTGACGACCAAGCAGGGGTCATTGAGCCCCTTTTCCAGAGGCAGTGGGACTGCATTTGGGGTTCAGCTGTGAGCCGGCAAGAGGGTGAAGGCCAGCTTGCCTTAAGAAATATCCTGTGGGTCTCCTGCTCTGCCTGCCCCATACCTTGGAGGGGTTCACCAGTAGCCCATCTGCAAGCAGAACAGGGACAGGCCCCACTTGGCCCTATGGTGCCTCTGCACCCAACTGACATGTGTGGGGTATCAAAAACAGCACCAGAAACGGTGTAACAGGGGAGAAGGGAAGCCCACCATTGGCTGTGGGTTGATAGCTCCTTTGCCCTTTGGTGCTTGAGGATTACACTACTAAAAGCATACATGGGGTAGCCAGGATTGTCAGTCCCAGGTGCCTGAATGAATTGCTGAATCAGTGGGAAAGGTGAGAGGCAAACATGCTGAAATCATTTGTGGCTTGCACGTATGGGAGAGCCCACCTGTGTGTTACTTGTGTAGTAATAGTTCCATGTATTTGGTATATGAAAGCTCACTTTATTCAAATGCATTTTTTCTATTCTAGCAACAAAACACTAATAATAATATGGTAAAGCCTCTGTGTGTGGCTGAAACTATAGAGACCAAAATTTGCAGCATGGAAGATGATTTGTAGTTGCTTGGATCAGTGGCATCAAGCAGTGAGTTTTGGGAAAACATTGAAGTCCATATCCAACCATAATTTTGTCCCTAGGCAGCTCCATTAAGTCAAAATTTAATTTTCTCTTTGTTACTCTGTTTATACTCAAGGGAAACCCTATTTTTCTAGGAGATGCAGAGCCAGGCATCCCACGAAGGGGGCATCTAATCCTTTCCCATAGTGTGCACAGTATAATTTGAGTTCTGTGTAGACACGAGGTACAAGCCATGGTACAGCCGAGCAGGCAGAGCACAGGCAGAGCTGTGCTGCGGCCCCACAGGAAGGCACACAGCAGCCCTGAGTAAAGTCTGTTGCACAGCCATCAGCAGGAGATAAAAAAATAAGCTGGAGTTATCACTACCCTTTCAAGGCGTTTGTGTATAGCTAAGATACCATTTCCTGTACGGTCACACACATCATTGCATAGTGCCATGAACTTAGCTCTTATCAGCACCCCGATGGGAAAGCTTGGGTTATTTACAGTAGGGCTTGTTTCAGTGTTTCAAGCTTCTTTTCAGTTAAAACAAACAGCAAATTAAATATAAAGTAGATAAGTAGGGAAAGTGAAATTGATTCTCCAGGACCGAGGTATGGTAGGCAGAGGAAAGGCAAGGCACTTCCTCTTGATTATATTACCTTCTTTTATGTATATTAGGTACATGAAACTTACTTTATAAACTGGGTAACTGAGTAATTTATGTGTAGTGAAGCAGCAATTTTTAAAGACCCCAAAAAACCCCCAAAACCCAGCACATGCTTTGGGTTGATTTTTATTAGAGGAGAAGTATAATATAGCTATCACTATTTAAACCAATACTGAAAATTTACTTTCATTTCTGTCACTTCCATGTGGATTTAGGGTTTTGTACTGTGTTCGCTATGTACATAGTATATAAAAAGGGACTCCAGGAACTACAAAACACCTTTGGACAACTTCAGTCTGTCTCTTGATCTCAGATCTTCAAAGTTTCCTCATTTGAGGCTTGGGGACTTGGATCCTCTTCGCTCTGCCTGCTTGCTGACCTTCATAATAGGTATTTAATCTAACACGTGTTTAGCAGCCTTGGGATTCCCTCCCAAATGAAACTGAAAATAGCTTTACAGGGAGCAGGATCAAGTTGTGCTGGACTCCACTGTATCTGGCAGCCAGCTACTGCCAAGCTGCAGGCTGCGGGCAGGATCAGGAAATAATTTTAAGTATGTATATATATTTTTATATATATGTTATATTTTTTTTTGCTGTAGTGATGACATGCTCAAGAAGCAGGTGTACTGGAAGTACAGAAAGGTACTTCCACATAAAAAGGTGAAGGGGGAAAAAACCCACCCCAAAACCATAAACCTGGGTCAAGGGCTGCACCTCACCTTTCTTTTCTCCTTCCCCTCAAACAGTGGGGCCCTCCCAGAGGTAGTGACCTCGAGCCCAACAAGGTATATTTACAGATCCCAGGCACATACAGGATTCAGTGTGGAAAACAATATTTGACTATGCTTTTTAAAAAACCAGCCAAGCCTACAGGCATTTCTCCAAGGTGTCTGATGGTGATAGATGAGCTCTTCTTCCCCTCATCTCGATATTTCCTCTGCCTCCAGCCCTGTCGCCTTTTAAAGCAGCAATGGGGGGATTTTATTATGTTTTATACTTCCATCTTTGGCGGTGATCTGTCTCTCACTCCATGGATCCCTACAGCATGCTAATCCCTCAAGTCTCTTACACAGCATAGTTCTCATCTTAATTTTTCTGTTTCTCAATATTAAATGGGTTTGCCAGGGGAACCGGGGGTCATTTCCTGTCCCCACCAGATCATTAATTCTCTATGAAAACACCGCAGTCTCACACTTCTCAAGCAAACAGAAACATGGGGAAGAGGCAGTGTCACGTGCAGAACACTCGGCTGTGCTGCAGCAGCTGGAGGAGCAAAGACGCTGGTGTGCACTGCGGAGACCAAGCGTTTAAAACGGTCATTTGAAAAACAGGGAGGGAGAGATTATATAAGAGCAGTAGAAAATGGCTTTTAATTCCTTAACAGAAATTACTATGTCTATTTTTTTCAGCTTAATCTGCTGAGCTGTCTCCTCATAGTCTTTATTTTTAGAAACAATTACTGTTCTTTTTTTCAAAACAACACTGGCCCAATGGTTTTCTTACTGATACTTGTCACTTTCTGAATAAGGAATTTGATTTTTGCTCCTGTTTTCAGTGCTTGGGCATCTCTGCCTTCCTGTAATCTGTCTCAACCAAAGGTGGAAAAAAGGAAACAAACAAACAAAACAAACAAACCAACCAAAAAAACAAACAAAAAAACCCCAAAAGCAAAACCAAAAAACCAACCCTGTATTTGTGAATCTTTTCTGCAGAACATTTCATGAGATAGGAGAAATCTGGAATTATTCTCCTGAAGCCAGCAGCAGGAGGGGAAAATAAATGACTCGTTTTTACTTTTAAAAATCCTTTTTAAGAACTCAAACACACCTGATAAATTATTAGCATTTCACCCAACCAGCCTCTGCTATCAACTCCTGGCATTTCTGCAGGCAGTCCTGAGCTCGCCGTAGTATCTCACTGCCAAATCCAAGGATTTAAAGGTCTCAGGAGAGATTTAGGAGATTTCCCACTTCCTTGCCTTGGACATTTTTTGCCCTCTGTTTGTGGGGTTTTGATTTTTTCCTCTTTTCCTTGACCTCTTTGCAGGTTTGTTGGTCTTACAAACATCTCTGCCAGCAAATCATTTCTGTAAGCACCAGAACCAAGGAGTTCTTAACATGCTCTTAGACACAGACACGTCCCCAGGCTGGGACCCTTCACCCAGACAATTTCAGTCTCAGAGTGGTGCTGCCCTCCCTGTCATCTCCTGTCACCCCAGTACCAGTGAGCATGCAGGACATGGGGAAGTGCCTTGCTCCCATGGGCCTGGGTAGCTGGGCAGTGGTGGTGGCACATCATTTGCTTACAGGGAGCAGGATTCAGCCATGTGCAGGTGAAAAATGTACATTTGGGGTGCCCCGGTGCTTTCCCATGGTAACAGAGTTGAAACTGGACAAGTTTCCATGGTGATTATTACTACAGCAGGATTCTCTGCACACTTCGGGAGAGGCATGGGCAGCACCAGGCGAAGCAGCCAGGCATCAGCCAAAGTCTGCTGGCAGCAGTTCACAGGGGAGAAATTAGTTATCCTTCTAAATAAATGGATGCATAGTGCCATTAATTTGCTGTGTTTTTGGGGTTTTTTTCCGCAGGGTGAGGGAAGTGTTCGTCTTTAAGGGAAACAGGCTGCGTATTTCACCACGATCTTGAGCAGAAACCATCCCTGCCCTTTTTTAGTTGCCATTTGCTTGGTTGATAGAAAGAGTTGGGCTGTCAAAATAAATTTTAAGTTGTTTTGATTTTTTTTTTTTTTTTTTTTTTTTTTTTTTTTTTTTTTGTGTTTCGTTTTTTNGCCTTTAATGAATCAGGTACCTGGTTCACATTAGTGTCTCTGTCTAGCTCTGTGGCAGGGTGAACGCTGGGGTTTGGATTGGTTTTGCTTTGCTTTTGCCTGGCCATGCTCCTTTCTGATCCTGCTCACAGTAGTTTTGGGATGAAAAAGGGACAAGTATTGAAGGGGAATCAAGTACCCTTCACCAATAGTTGAATAATTCTTGGCTGCAATATTTTTAATAATGTTTGTTTTGGGGCTTCTGTTGAGTTAAAACAACATGCTATCACTCAGCTCTGACATGCATTGTCATGCGAAGCTTTGTTTAAAAATGTGGGATGGGCATCCTGAGTCCTTGTTTCAGGCTGTGTACTGAGAGGTTTTTTTGGCTGCAGGCAGTCCTTAGGGCCATTTAAATTATCTGTGTTTATGGCTAAATATAAGTTCCTCAAAATGCTTCGCACAACACTCAGGGCTATATGTGTATCCAGCATCTCTGTATATATAGTACACTGTATTATGGAGCTGTTAGCTTGAAGTGTGGAAACATTTAATGACTTTTCTTTGGTGATGGGGTCTTTAGAGGCAATTGCAAATATTATTTTAGAGAGGAGATTTATGTGGTGCCTAAAATATGTTTCTGGCTTCCAGGCCAAATTATGTCGGTGCTGATGCTCCTGGCAGCGTGGAGCCGCCGCAGGTCCCACTGACAGCGATGTAGAGGTGGTGCTGGCAGAGCCCAAGAAGCCCTGTGACATGGAGGAGATGTACAAGGATGCCCCAAACCTGCCTATGGATGTCACCAACTCACCCTCGGCAATGGCCAACAACAAGTTAGAAAACGGGGTGGCCCAGCTGATCACAGCAGAGGCCTGGAACATCAACTCGGCTGACCTGATGAAGAAAGCTCTTTCCCCGCTGGTGACAGTCCCTGCGCCCTCCATCCTGACGCCGCCGGCCGAGTCGCAGAGCGGGGTGGCCCTGAAGGTGGCGGCCACCGTGCTGCAGCCCATCTGCCTGGGGGACAGCCCCGTGGTCCTGCCCATCCACCTGCAGGTCGCCGGCAGCGCTGCCCCGCAGATGCCAGCCACCAATGCTGCCACCCCCTACGTGATGACCACCCAGGGCCCCGTCCCGCTGCCCGTCCTCCTGGAGCAGCACGTCTTCCAGCACCTGAACTCGCCCCTGGTGCTGCCCCCAGGGGCTGCCTGCCCCGCCAGCCCCTTGCACGCCGGCCTCTTCCCCGGCACCGCCACCCCTGTTGGGCAGCCCCAGCTCCTGGATCCCAAGCCCTCCGGCCAAGCGCAGGAGCCCGTCCTGCCCCCGGTCTTTCAGACACCGGGATTCGCCGCCGTCCTTCAGGACCTGTTTCCCTCACAGGGCGCCCTGGGCTCAGCCCCCTGTCAGCCGCCCCCCGACTACGCCACCCTCCCACCCCAGGCCTTCAGCTCGCCCCTGTCCCCCCTGGTGCCCCCTGCTACGCTGCTGGTGCCCTACCCCGTCATCGTGCCCTTACCTGTCCCCATCCCTATCCCCAT
>VZRQ01002445.1:13707-24409 GCA_013397975.1 Machaerirhynchus nigripectus
CTTTCCTCGTTCCTTTGGCCATGTCCATCCCACTCCTTTTGCCATGTCCATCCCACTCCTTTGGCTGTGTCCATGTCTGCCCCATTCCTTTGGCCATGTCCATCCCCCTCCTTTGGCCATGTCCATCCCCCTCCTTTGGCCATGTCCATCCCCCTCCTTTGGCCATGTCCATCCCCCTCCTTTGGCCATGTCCATCCCCCTCCTTTGGCCATGTCCATCCCCCTCCTTTGGCCATGTCCATCCCCCTCCTTTGGCCATGTCCATCCCCCTCCTTTGGCCATGTCCATCCCACTCCTTTGGCCGTGTCCATGTCTTTCCCCACTCCTTTGGCCACCTCCATATCTTTCCCCACTCCTTCGGCCGTGTCCACGTCTGCCCCATTCCTTTGGCCACCTCCACGTCTCTCCCCGTCCCTGTCCCGCAGGTTCCGGGTGGGATTCAAGCACGCATTCCGGTGGTGCCCGTGGGTCAGCGCCGGGGAGTACGAGGGGCTGGAGCTGCGCTCGGCGCGGTTCCTGCGCACGCAGAGCTCGGTGTCCAAGGTCAGCAGGATGGACACCACCACCGTGGCCTTGGCCCTCGGCGCGGCCGACGACGACCCCGACGAGCCCGGCCGGGCCAAGCGGCTCTCCCTGGACATGACCTCCAACGGCTCCTCCCGCAGCGACTCCAAGACGGTGTCCGAGAGCCTCAGCTTCTACTCCAACACCCTCACCTAGGGAGGTCCCCGTCCCCAGGGTGCCACCTCAGCGTCACCGTCCTGCTCGTGCCGTGCCGGTGTTTCCCACACTGTTTTCCCGTCTCTTTTCCTTGGGAGAGCCCGGCAGCAAAACCTTGGGATGAGTTCCGCGTGTTCCGCTGCGGGGCCGGACACCGGGAATGCTTGGCTGGCCCCGCCTCGCTGCCGGGCAGAGGGAGGGAATGCAGGAACGGGACAGAGCCGGGCTTTTCTCTGGAATTCCAAGACTAGCCGGCGCTGCCGTGCTCTCTACGAGGCAGGAGGGATCTCCCAGTGCATCCCACCCACAGGAAAATGACCCCGTCCTGCACTTCCCTCCTCCCATCCTTAATTTCATTCCCCCTGTTGGATATCCAGGGGGATATTGAATCCCAAAATCCAGCAAAAAGGCTGTTTCCAGCTCCATGGGGAACCATCCTCCACAGCGCAGATCCAGGACTTCCTGCATGGTCTTGGATCATCTCCAGCATCCACATCCCACTGCTCCGAGGTCTCCTGCTGCTGCTCCAAACCCACTCATTGGAGCGGGGCTCTCCCAAAGGATCTCCCAAAGGATCTCCCAAAGGATCTCCTGAAGGATCTCCCGAAGGATCTCTGATCTGAGCCGGGCTTTGGTTGCTGATCTTCAACCGCCACCAGGAATCCCTGTGATTCCCTGGAAACCCCAAGGTGATGCCTCCTGGATGGACTCCGGAATGCCGTGGAGCTCTGGAAAAGGAGAGACCACCCCGAAGTGATTCTCACCCCCTGGAAATGGATTCCACTCCAAAAACAAGGATTGGAGGGAGATCGGGAATTCTGCAGAGCTGGTTTCACCCCGAGGATTCAGATGATTCTTTTCCACCTCCTGGATTTTGTTTCAATCAGGGAATTTTTTTTCCTTTGCAAAAACCATGAAGTCTGTGATGCATGTACAGATCTATGGAATATTTCAGCCCTGTTTCGATGGATAATTTTCCCTGGACTCCTCCAGTGGATGAACACACACCCAGAGTGAGGAAAAATGGGAATAAAATCCCAGGTGGGTAAACTCGGCTTGTTGGGAACAAAGCCACACATTCGGGGACAGTTTGGGGGGAATTTGCTCCCAGTTGCTGCTCTGAGTTCTCGTTTGCTGTGTGGACGTTGGGCTCCTAAATGGAGTCACTGCAGCGCTGGAGAAATGAGGGATAAACTCTGGAGAAATGAGGGATAAATGCTGAAGAAACAAGGGATGAACTCTGGAGAAATGAGGGATAAACTCTGGAGAATTGAGGGATAAATGCTGAAGAAACAAGGGATGAACTCTGGAGAAACAAGGGATGAACTCTGGAGAAATGAGGGATGAACTCTGGAGAAGCGCTCGGCGGATTTGCACAGACCAAGGAATTGCTCGTTTATTCCCAAAATCTGACCCTCAGACCCTGCTGAGCACGGAGAGCTCTGGGAATAAAGCAGGGATGGCTTTCGGAGCTTCCCGACTCTCCAGGCTCCAAAGCGGCTCTGGGAAGGTCCAGCTGTTCTGGATAAATCTGGATAAATCCCTTTTTATCGTGGAGATGAATCCACCCACATCCAAGCCACGAGTCCGGATGAAATTCAAGGAATGGGCAAAGAGGTGGATCCAGGAACAACCGGCAGCAGTTGACGAAAATGATCCTTTTCCCCCCAAATCCTGCCTGGTGCCATCCGTGAGGAGTGGCTTTTCCAGCCACTCCCATCCTCTTCCCAGCCCCTGCGGCCACGCGAAGTCCCAAAGCTCCACGTGCACAGCTGGAATGGGATTTTTCCTGCTTAAATTCCCACTTTTTCCTGTTCTGGTCACCTTAAGACACATTCCCATGTTGCTGCTTCCCAAATCCTGGAGAACGGGAATAGTGCGGCCCTGCCTGGGGGGTTGGTTTGGCAGAATCCCACCGGTCCCAAAGGAATGGTTTTGAGGGAAGGTTTGGGGTGGGAAGCCTTTCCCACTGATTCCATGAGAGGTGCCATGATCCAGAGCCAAATCCTGAGTCCCTTCCAGCCGCCATCCCAAATCCACACTCCCAAAAAAACCCAAATAGCTCAAAAGGGCCAACAGGGGTAAAAAGGCGAGCGGAGATCGGCTCCACAAACCCCAAAAACGAGAGTTCAGGTCACGTTTGAAGCCAGAATTCCCAAAAAAAATGAGGGAAATATAAATGTATGTGTGGATAGGGATATAAATAACCACGGTGCCCTTGTGGCCTCCGTGTTTGTGCCCCGGGATCGCCAGGACCAGACGCGTAGGGAATGACAAGTGCCCGCCCCAGGGAATGCTCGGCGGGAGAAGCGGGATCACCCCGGGGAGGGAGCGGAGGCTCCGATCGGAGCGGACACTTCACAGCCCGGAAATCTCCCGGGGCACCCTGAGGAAAAGGAGCTCTCGAAATAAAGAGGGAAACATTCCCAGCTGTCGGAAATAGTGAGGATGACAGCCTGGAACACTCAGGATGATGGGAATGGGCCGTGGGATCATCCAGCAGCAAAATGCTGTCCATAAATGGGTGCAACCCCCAAATCCAGGCTGTCCCTTTTCCCCTCCCAGTGCTGAGTTATTGCTGGAGGCAGCAGCGGGGACAAGGATTTGGGATCGAGGCCATCCCAAGAGATGGGATGTGTGCTCCGTGTCCGCACATGGAATGTGGGTGGGTGGGAAGGACCTTGGATCCCATCCCATCCCACCCCTGCCATGGGCAGGGACCCTCCCACTGCCCCAAGGTGCTCCAACCTGGCCTTGGGCACTTCCAGGGATCCTCTGGGAATTCCAGGCCAGCCCACCCCCACCCTCACAGCCAGGAATTCCTTCCCAATATCCCATCCATCCCTGCCCTCTGGCAGTGGGAAGCCATTCCCTGTGTCCTGTCCCTCCATCCCCTGTCCCCAGTCCCTCTCCAGCTCTCCTGGAGCCCCTTCAGGCCCTGCAAGGGGCTCTGAGCTCTCCCTGGAGCCTTCCCTTCTCCAGGTGAACATTCCCAGCTCTCCCAGCCTGGCTCCGGAGGGGTTCCAGCCCTGGGAGCATCCTCAGGCAGAATTGTTTCCCAGCCCTTGGAAAAGCCACAGGAAATTCTCCTTTTGGAGACTGAAGAGCCCAAACCGAGGTGGCCCCACCCAGACTTGGGGCCGGGACCTTTGTCCTGACCGTGATCCCGGTCTCTGCTCCCTTTCCGTCTCCTGGACACCTGAATCCAGAGGCTTTTCCGGGTTTTTTAAGCAGCTCTCGGATCAGAGATTCAATTCCAAAGCAGGGGAGTTCCTTTGCCTCTTCCCTGGCACCTGAAAGGAAAACCAGCGGAGTCTGGAGAGAATCCCCCGGAGCTCTGCCCCATCCCTCTGCACCTCCCCTGGGAAGCATCTGGAAAACTCCCCCATCCCAAACCCCAGGTCCCAGCCTGGAGCCACCTCCTGACCCCTAAACCTTTGATTCTAAGCTCAGCTTTGTGTCCTGAAGTGCAGAAATTCCCATTCCCACTGGACAGGAGCCTGGAGCAGCAAATCCCAAATCCCTCCCCATCCACACTCAGGATCTGCTCCAAAATCCACCCTTTACATCCCATTCCACGTGTGACCGCCCCTCCCCCAGCAGCCACCCCTGGATTCGGGGATTTTGCTGGATTTTGGGATTCAAACAGGCCCGAGCCTGTTTTGGTTCTGTTTGGCAGAAAAACCCTGGCACCTTTGGAAGCCAAACCCAAGGATCCAGCGGTGCCTTTGGAAGTCGAAGCCAAGGATCCGTCCGGCAGCGATTCCCATTGTTCGGAGTGTTTTTCCCGGGATTCCCAATGGATACAAGGCCTGCCCCGCCCATCCTTTGTCTTTATTGCTGTTTTTATTTCGCTGTCCCTCGAGGGCCCCTCATGGCCGAGCATTCCAGGATGGAAGCGCAGGATCCGCTGTTTACGGAGCGTTCCCACGGGGATGATGGGATTTGGGTTTTTCGGGATTTCCGTGTCCTTGCCAGAGCTGTGTGAGGTCACGGAGCCCGGCCCGGGAGCTCCCGGGGTTTATTTACAATTAAAATCTCCATAACCTGAAAAAAATTCCCATTTTCAGCCTCCAGGACCCACTGCGGTCCCTTCCAGCCTTCCCCATTCCGGGATTCTGGAATTTTGGGATTTACTCCTCTCCCAAGCGCATCACCCTGCCCCAAAATCCCGTTTCCAGCTGAACAATGAACACAATCATTACGATGCAAAGGTTAGCATGGGAATTCCCCTTTTCCTTGGAATACCCACCCCAAACCCCATCCTGCTGGAATATCCACCCCAAACTCCATTCCTGCTGGAATATCCACCCCAAACTCCATTCCTAATGGAATATCCACCCCAAACCCCATTCCTGTGGAATACCCACCCCAAACCCCATTCCTGTGGAATATCCACCCCAAACCCCATTCCTGCTGGAATTCCCACCCCAAACCCCATTCCTGCTGGAATATCCACCCCAAACCCCATTCCTGCTGGAAGTTAAATCCCAGTCCTCAGTGAAAGTCCCAGAGAGGGACAGCGAGGGTCTCCTTAAAATCCCCATCCCGGACCAAAGCGGATCCCTCGGGAATTCAGGATTTGGGGTGGCGGCAGCCAGAAGGAGCTTTCCAGGAAGCATCCCATGGGAACATCCCGAGAGAGAGAGAGAGAGAACCCAACCGTCCCTCCCAAAGCACCTGTGTGACCGTCGGGATCGTCCCTCCGTGGATTTTCATGGATAAATGTTCCTGTGGTGTGGAGACTGGTTCGTTATCCCTTAACGAGGGGAGGCGCGGTGCGGGCGGGAAGAGGGGGAAAAGGTGGGAAAGCTAAAATTCCATGAAAAAGTTGGATGAAGGGTTTGGGGCACCCTCGGTGGGAGGGTTTGCCCCGAAACGTCACCACAACAGCAGGAAAAGGGACAATCCCCAAAATTCCTCCTCAAAGCCAGGGCTGGGAGCCCGTCCCTGGTTCCCAACGCACGGAAAAGGCTCCGATCCCTCCCGGAGCACAGGCAGGGCTCGGGGCTGCTCCGTTCTCCGTGCGATTCCCGGCTCTGCATCCACCCAGGCACTTCCCGATGGATCCTGGCTCCCCTTCCCGGGCCGCGCTTCCCAAATCCCGCTGCTCCGCCGGGAATGCACAGTCTGTGGTTTTCCATCACGCTGATGGCGGAGCAGGTGGGAATTGCGGAGCATCCGGCCCCCACCGCCGGTTCCGGCCGGCTGGAATTCCAGGTTTTAATTAAAGCGGCGTTCCCGGGCCTGGCTCTGTCCCGTGAGCCCCATAAACTCCGGCTGTTTGTTTTCCATGAGCGATTTCATCCTGGAAAAGGGAGGGAAGGGACAAACACCGGCACGCACCGGGCGCCGGTGGCTGCTCCCAGCCGAGCTTCCCATGAACGCTGGGCTGGATCCCCCTTCCCGGCGGGATTCAGATCCCAGCGGAGCCATTTCCTTCATTGGAATCAGCCCAGTGGGATTCAGATCCCAACGGAGCCATTTTCTCCATTGGGATCATCCCAGCAGGATTCAGATCCCCATGGAGCTGTTGTCTTCATTGGGATCATCCCATTCCAGTGGGATTCAGATCCCAATGGAGCCATTTCCTTCATTGGAATCATCCCAGTGGGATTCAGATCCCAATGGAGCTGTTTTCTCCATTGGGATCATCCCATTCCAGTGGGATTCAGATCCCCACGGAGCCGTTTTCTCCATTGGAATCATCCCAGTGGGATTCAGATCCCAATGGAGCTGTTTTCTCCATTGGGATCATCCCATCCCAGTGGGATTCAGATCCCCATGGAGCCATTTTCTCCATTGGGATCATCCCAGCAGGATTCAGATCCCAGCGGAGCTGTTGTCTTCATTGGGATCATCCCATTCCAGTGGGATTCAGATCCCAACGGAGCCATTTTCTCCATTGGGATCATCCCATCCCAGTGGGATTCAGTTCCCCACGGAGCCATTTTCTCCATTGGGATCATCCCAGCAGGATTCAGATCCCAGCGGAGCTGTTGTCTTCATTGGGATCATCCCATTCCAGTGGGATTCAGATCCCAACGGAGCCATTTCCTTCATTGGAATCATCCCAGTGGGATTCAGATCCCAACTGAGCCATTTTCTCCATTGGGATCATCCCATCCCAGTGGGATTCAGTTCCCCACGGAGCCATTTTCTCCATTGGGATCATCCCAGCAGGATTCAGATCCCAGCGGAGCTGTTTCCTTCATTGGGATCACTCCATCCCAGTGGGATTCAGATCCCTCGGAGCCACTCCCTCCATTGGGATCATCCCAGCAGCATTCAGATCCCCTCTGAGCCGTTCCCTCCATTGGGATCACTCCATCCCAGTGGGATTCAGATCCCCTCAGAGCCACTCCCTCCATCGGGATCACCCCACCCCCTTTCCCAGGGCTGTCCCTAAGGCGGAATTTCACCCCCACCCCACAAAATGAGGTCGAGCCTTTACTGGGTACAAAAATCCCCCTCAGCCACACAAGGAAAGGGAATTCAAAATTCCCTGGGCTTTGGGTTATCCCTCCATCTCCAACTCCATGGGAAGCCCCCCAAAACCAGGAGCTGCCTGCTGGGTGACCCCAAAAAAGCCAAACTTGGTCGTTTTTGGTGCCTTTTGAGCAGGATCTGGAGGTTTCACTGAACCCACCCCGCTGATTTCCCGCTCTGGCGAATCCTCGGGCTCAGCCTCATTTCCATGGAGGGATTCCAGCGTTTTGCATAAATTTGCCTAATGCCGAGTCCAAAATATCCCGGAAAACGGGAATTAACGGCAGCTCATCGCTCCTGGGGCGGAACCCGCGGTTTCCATGGCACCCGGGGGGCTCTGGGATGCTTCCCACAAAATCAGAGCTCGGGGAGGAACGATTTGGGTTCAGAACATCGGGATGGAAGGGGACTTGTGTCCTTTGGGAGTCGCCGCTTCCATTTTGGGGAGGATTCCAGCAGATTTGGGGTTCCTGGATGGTGGAGAATTCCAGCTTGTTCACAGCAGTAATTAGAGTTAATTATCCCAGTAATTACTGAGCTAAACGAGCGGAGCAGGAGCTGCTGGGAGATTTCAGGACCTGTGGCAGCGATTGGGAACCACCCAGGCTGGGTGGGAATTTGGGGGCAGAAAATGAGGAATTAAATCGGGTTCGGTGTTCCCAGGGCAAGGAACCACTCCAAAGGGACCTCCCTGGGCCTCGGGAATTCCAGAGGGTATTCCAGGAAGGGAGAAGGGCAGAGAGGGGATTGCTTCCGTGGGTTGCTCCGATGGGTGAAATTAGAAAGTAATTATTCATCGGAGCAATCGGATGGGCAGGGAGGGGTTGCAGAAGGATCTGAGGGATCCTGGCAGGATCCACACTCTAACCAGGATTTTTTAGGAAGAAATTCCTCCCTGAGGGGCTGGGATGGAATTCCCAGAGGAGCTGTGGCTGCCCCTGGATCCCTGGGAGTGTCCAAGGCCAGGTTGGAGCCACCTGGATTTATGGGAGGTGTCCCTCTCCATGGTGGCACTGGATGGGATTTAAGGTTCCTTCCCAACCAAATCCATTCCAGGATTTATCCTGGAAAATAACCCAGGATAAGCTTCCCACGGGACACAAGCAGCACTCCTGGTCCTGCTTTCCCTTGCCTTTTCCTACAAGGATTGGGGCCATTCCCAGGGAATTAGGGGCAGGGAGAAGGGACTGGGGCCATTCCCAAGGAATGAGGGGCAGGGAGAAGGGATTGGGGCCATTCCCAGGGGCAGGAGAAGGGATTGGGACCATTCCCAGGGGCAGGAGAAGGGATTGGGGTCATTCCCAGGGGCAGGAGAAGGGACTGGGGCCGTCCCAAGGTCCTTCCCACTCCGGCCTCTTCCAGAGCTTTCCCACTAAAGGGAAAAAAATCCCTCCAGGCTGGATTGGAGTGACGTGTTTGGCAGCTGGGCTGCGGGAAGGCAGCTCGGGAACAGCGCTTCCCAATAAAACCTTGGAAAGACCAAACCCCCCTCCCTCTCCCGAGCCTTCCCTGTGCCTCCAGCTCCAAACGCAGGGAATGAGGGCGCCAAAAATCCGGGAGATCCCGGGGTTTGTGGCACAAGAATTGGGGATAAAACACAGGGAATGAGGGCACCGAAAATCTGGGAAATCCCGTCACCAATGATCCATTCCCTCAATTTCCACTTCCATACGGGAATGTTCCTGCCCTCTCCAGCACCACTGATGGATTCCTGGGAAAAATCCAAGGCCGTTGCCAGGGCAGGGATAATTTATTTGGGCACTAAAACCCGTCCGAGCTCCTCGGAGTCTCCTTTGGGCTGGGCTCAGCTGCAGAGATTGATTTGTTTACTGCAGCCACGGAAAGCGGGGTCTGCTCCCGGGAAAACGCATCCCAAAGCACATCCCGAGGTTTTCCAGCCTCTCCCGGTTATCCTGGAGCAGCTGAGGGAAGGGACAGACCCCTTTGCTCAGCCCCCGGGTTATCCGGGGGACAGAAAAACCCCGAAGCGTTTCGGTCCCTCCAGGTTTGGGAAGCGGCCGGGGCCTCCCGGGCGCTCGGGATGCACTTCCAAGGAGATTCCAGGCTCCAAGCGCTGATTCCTTTGCCATTTTTGGGGTTGGGATGAGGCAGCGCTGAGGTCCTGGCGCTGGGGGAGCGCTCCTGGCGGGGGAATCGAGCTGGGCTCCGGAGGGACGGACGGAGCCGAAAGAAAAGTGGGATTCGGGGGTTAACGACCGCCTCTAAATCCACGTACTCCTTAGGAAAAACGGGATTTTCCATGCTTGGTTCTGGCTGAGGGACTGGCTGTGTTTGGAACGGGTTCCACTAAAATCCAGCGGTCGCAGCCCGTCCTGGGGACACGGAGCGGGCTCGGGCACCCCCAGGGAGCGGCGTTTCCTTGGATCGGCCCTTCCCGGGAGCCTGGAGCGTCCTGGGTGGGGAACCCGCCATTCCCCAATCCTGGATTTTCCTCCCTGCGAGGTCCCGCGGCTCCGTCCCGTGCTGGAGCTTGGGTTCGATGATCTTAAAGGTGTTTTCCAGCCTCAGCGATTCCATGATTCCACCATCCCTTGGCTGCTCCGTGCGGGGAGGGGAAATCCTGGGAACCATCCCCGAGTGCAGCTCGCGCCGGGATCAATCCACGGCTTTTCCTGCTGCTCCATCCAGCGGCTCAGGAGGGAAAAACCGCCGGGAAAAACGCGGACACCCGACCGCAGCAACGGCGCGGTCCCCTAAATCCAGGGATTCGGCTGGGAATGCTCCGTGGGAGGGCTGGAAAAGCTCCCGCTCCGGGTGGCGGCACTGGAGACGCAGCTGTTGTTCCCGAGCTTTGGAATGGAATGGAATTCCCAGGCTTTTGGGGATGGATCTGGGGGCACGTCCAGGCCACCCCAACTTTTTCCTAAAGCTTCCGGAGCACAGGAGATGCTCTAAAAATAAAAGTTATGGATTTATTTCCCTCCTGGTGGAGCTTTGCCTCAGGCACAGAGCTTGGGGCTCTCCCAGGAGTGTTCCCTCTGCCCGGGATCTGGGACCTGGGGCCAGGTGAGGGACACAGGGAATGTGGGAACACACCTGGAATCTCACAGGGAGTACGGGGACACATCTGGAATGTCACAGGGAATGTGGGAACACACCTGGAATGTCACAGGGAGTATGGGGACACATCTGGAATGTCACAGGGAGTAGGGGGACACACCTGGAATGACACAGGGAATGTGGGAACTCACCTGGAATCGCACAGGGAGTACGGGGACACACCTGGAATGACACAGGGAATGTGGGAACATACCTGGAATGTCACAGGGAGTAGGGGGACACACCTGGAGGGGCCCAGGGAGCACCAGAGGGGGCACAGGGAGGCTCGGGGTGGAGCCAGGGGCTCTGCTCCCAGGGAACAGGGACAGGAGGGGGAACGGCCTCAGCCCGGGCCGGGGGAGGCTCCGGTTGGACATTTGGGGGAATTTCTCCATGGAAAGCGGGGTCAGGCCTTGGAACTGCCCAGGGAGGGG
>VZRQ01002448.1:18793-29379 GCA_013397975.1 Machaerirhynchus nigripectus
AGGTGCTGGCGGCCGAGGCCGCGTCCTGCCTGAATCGGGCCATGGCGGCGCTGCGGGACATCTGGGAGGAGATCGGTATTCCCGAGGAGCAGCGCCTGGAACGCACTGACGTCGTCAAGAAGCACATCAAGGTGAGGGGCGGGGCGGGGATCCCCGGGTCGGGGGGGTCACCGGATCCTCTGTTGAGCCGCGTACCTGCTGCAGCGGGAGCCCGGGACCCGAGCATCTCGGAGTGAGCTCGCCCAGGACTGCTCTTTCAGGGCTCTGGGACGGGGCTGCCCAGGTCTGCTGGGAGCACCCGGGGGTCCCTGCCCAGGTCTGCTGGGAGCACCCGGGGGTCCCTGCCCAGCTGTTACCGCGCCTCTGCCCTCGCCCTGTGCAGCCCCGTCCCACTGGGCTCCCCACACTGCCCACACCTCACTCGGGCCCAGCCGTGGTCTCACGCGGTGCTCCCGCTGCCCTGCCCTCTCTCCATTTCCACACCCTGCCTCTTACCTCACCTGTGCTGCAGAGTCTCCTGGACATGATGGTGGCAGAGGAGGAAAGCCTGAAGGAACGTCTCCTGAAGAGCATTGCCGTGTGTCGGAAGGAGCTGGACACCTTGTGCAGGGAGCTCCAGCTGAGCCCCTTTGAGGTGAGATGTGGGATCCTGCTGGCAGCAGTGCTGCTGCCTGGCCTCTGCCTGGGTCTCTCGAGAGGCCATAGCTCACAAGGCAAATAGCTATTCAAAACTGCTTTTCTGGGTGCTTGATAGGGCCAAGGGATTTGTGGCTTCTCACAGGCCAGGCATTGGTGGGTGGTTGTGTGGTGTTCTCCAGCACCTTGTTTTGTGTGTTGCTGGTGTTCTTGCACCCTCCTGGGGAACATTTTGCTCAGACCTAGGCCTGGTGGCCCTGGTCTTTGTATAAAAAGTCTAAAGCATGAGCCGGGTGTGGGAGAAGTGTGGAACAGAGCTGACTTCTGGCTTCTTGCAGACAGAAGAGGAAAGTACCATCCTGCAGATGGAGAAGAACCTGCGCACGCGCGTGGAGGTGCTACAGAAGCAGAAGCGGGACCGGAAGCAGGAGCTGAAGGCCCTGCAGGAACAGGACCGAGACCTGTGTGACATCCTGTGCACAGCTCTGTTCAGCATCGACACTGGGAGTGTGCCCAGCCTGGAGGACCTGGACCGCTACCGGCGCCATGTGGCCTCCCTCAACACCCTGAAGGTGAGTGTGGAGGGTGAGGGGGTCGCTGAGGGGGCCCGCAAGGGGCCTCTGGTTCCTGACACTGCCCTCACCCCCAGGAGCAAAGGCGGGAAGAATTTGTGAGCAACAAGCGTCAGATCATTCTGCTCATGGAGGAGCTGGACCACACCCCAGACACCAGCTTCGAGCGGGACGTGGTGTGTGAGGATGAGGAGGCGTTCTGCCTGTCCAAGGACAACATTGTGGCCTTGCAGAACCTGCTGCAGCAGGTATGTCAAGCTCTGAGGCAGCGCTGGCAGCAACTGCCACCATGATTTAAGAGCAGCTGCTAGGTTTTGAGCAAAGCTGTGTGTTAGAACCCCCTTTCCAGGGGGGCTGAGATCTCGTGTGCCAAGTGTGTGGCTTTGCCAGTGCAGCAGAACCAAAGGCTGTGCTGACCCCCTGCTCCCCCTCCCTCCAGCTGGAAGCCCGGCGGGCCCTGAACGAGGCCGTGTGTGCGGAGCTGCGCGCCAGGATCGTCGCACTCTGGGAAAGGCTGCAGATCCCGGAGCAGGAGAGAGAGTCCTCGGCCGTGCACCTGGCTGGGTCCAGAGTCAAAACCAGGAGAGCTGTAAGAGCCCTGCTGTGCTCATGGTGGGAGGGCTGGGGGCAGCAGCTCCTGGGGATCTCATGCTCCTGTTTGCTCAGGGAGGGGTGAGGGGAGCAGGCCAAATTCTGCCTTCATGGAGAGAGGAGCTGGAGGTAGGTGCTGGCAGCTACCTCATTCTAGAGGGTGGCTCATGCAGATGAATCCTGTTCTCCCCCTCTTCCCCCCTGACCTGTGCTCTGGTCCCGGGGACAGTTGCAGCTGGAAGTGGACCGTCTGGAGGAGCTGAAGCTGCAGAACATGAAATCCGTGATCCATGCAATCCGGGCAGAGCTGGCTGATTACTGGGACAAATGCTTCTACAGCCAGGAGCAGAGGGAAGGCTTCAGCCCCTTCTACGATGGTGGGTGCTGGCTGGCCAGGCAGTTTTGGGGAGGGATCCCAGGGGTTCCAGCAGCCCCCTGACATGGCTGTTGTGCCCTTCCAGAGGATTACACAGAGACCCTGCTCGAGCTGCATGACGCTGAGGTGGGCAAGATGAAGATCTACTATGAAACACACAAAGATCTGTTTGAGGCTGTTCAGAAGTGGGAGGAGAACTGGAAGCTGTTCCTCGAGCTGGAGGTATTGTCCAGGCAGGAGCATGCCGGGTCATGGGTCAGTGTGTAGCTCTTCCTCCGTGGGCACAGTGCTCTGGGAAGGAGCAGGGAGGCACTGGGAAGTCATGGTGGGCCAGTGCAGGGATGGGGTGCTGTGTTTCGAGTGCTGGGGTGTTTGTGCAGGGCTGGCTCCTCTGAGGCCTTCACCACATGAGGTTGAGGGGGTTGGGTGGTGTGTTTGTGTCTCTCCTGACCCTCCTTCTCTACCAGAGTAAAGCAACTGACCCTGGTCGCTTCACCAATCGTGGAGGAAACCTGCTGAAGGAGGAGAAGCAGCGAGCAAAGCTGCAGAAGACGCTGTCTAGGGTAGGTCCAGCCTTGGGGAAGGACCTGTGGTCCCACTAACAGAGGAAAAGGGATCCTTGGGTGTGGGGACATCTGTGTTCAGCATCCTACACTGCCCTCATGTCCTGATCAGCTGCAGGAGGAGCTGGAGAGAAAGGTCCAGACCTGGGAGCAGGAGTTCAAGGGAGCTTTCCTGGTGAAGGGGCAGCAGTTCATGGAGTATGTGTCGGAGCAGTGGCAGCTGTACCGTCTAGAGAAGGAGAAGGAGAAGCAGGAGCGGGTGAGTACAGAGCTGAGCATGTTGGCTTCTACCTGGGAGTGTCCCTGGCTCCTGCCTAAGAATGCCAGCCTAGGGGTGTCCCTGCTGGGCCCTAGCCACTGCCCTGGGCTCTGCCTGCTCATTCCCAGCCTGGAAGTGGCAGGCAGTGGGGCTGGTGCCCATTGCTGTCACATCCGCATGGGCCGAGCCCCTTTCTGGCCCCAGCTGTGCCAGAGGTGACACTTGGCTCTGGATACCTGTAAATCTCTGAGGAAGTTCCTGCTGTGTGGCTGTGCCAGGCTGTCATCAGGGCAGTGCCCACTGCCAGTGTCACACAGATGCACCACCTCCGTGGTGCTCAGGTGTGTAAGTGCAGGTGTCTCCCACAGCACCTGAAGAAGAGCCGGCAAATGGAGACGGAGATGCTGTACGGCAGCACCCCACGGACACCCATTAAGCGGCGCATGCTCAGCCCCCACACACCTGCCAAAGTAAGCAAGGTAAAATGTCTCTGCAGAGCAGTGTGGTGGGCTGGGGTCCTGCCTGGAGCTGAGCTCTCCCTGGGCTGGACCCTCGGCCCCGTGGGGAGGTGTGTGGAAGGGTCAGGGTGCTGCAGCCCCATGGGAAGATGTCCTGTGTGACGTGTGCTCTGCTTTCTCCTCAGCTCCATGGCACCTCCATGGCCAGCGCCACCCCCAACAGCACTGTTCGCTCAGTCTTTGGGGGAACCATCTCCCACTCGCCCACATCTCGGCTGCCACCCTCTGGGAAGAAGGTGAGGGGCCCTGGGGGAGTCCCTGCCCGGGGCTGGGCTGGAAGGGATGGGTGAGCTGAGGTGGTGCAGCTCTTCCTGCTGCCATCCCAGGGTTCGCTGCTTCCCCTGCTGAGCTTGTGGGGAAAAGAAGCCCCAGTTTGTCCGCAGTCTGCTCTGTGGGGCTACTGCCATCCTGCTGGGGTGTTTCTGATCCCTGACCTGAGGGAGGAGGAGGGCACCAGAAAATCTTCCTCCAGCCCAGATTTCTAGTGTACTCCTGTTCCTTAGTGCTGAGCCTGCAGCTTGGGGGACCTTCAAAATGTGTGTGTGCCGTCAGACAGGGCCTGAGCATCCTGGTCTAGTGAGTGGCATCCCTGCCCATGGCAGGGGGATGGAATGAGATGGGCTTTAAACTCCCTTCCCACCCAAATCATTCCAGGATCCTGTGATTCTATGCCGTATGTTCCAGGGGCCAGAATTGGACCCCGAAGTCTGGAGATCTCCTTGAACCTGACACTGCTCTGGCTCCACACAGCGATGGGCAGTGAAGCTTCCGCAGCTCTCCTGCCTCTGCTCGATTCCTGCATCCCATAACTGTCACCTCCCCCCACAGTTCGGCCGGGCCCGGACCCCCAGCCGTGCAGCAGCAAAGCCCCCCCGACCCAGGCTGAGGGAGCGGAACAAGGAAAACGTGTCCCAGCTGGATGGAACCACCCTGAGCGGTGGGTGCACCCCCACAGCCCCTGCCCAGCGTAACCACAGCGTTAGTTCTGTTGCCAGCACCTATTCTGAGTTTGCGGTAATTCACCTCTTCTAACCCCACCCCCCTCACTGCGCAGTACAAGGCCTCTGCTCCCTCCTGTCCAAGCACCCCATGGGGCTGTGTCCCCTCCCGCTGTCCCCGCACAGCCCCCTAGCAGGTGGCTGCTCCTGCCCCTGCCTGTGACTCCCCGTGGAGAACTTCAAACAGAGCTGGTGGCGGAGGGCCCTGAGCAGCCACCGGGGGGGGACACAGCACCAGCCCCGAGGCCAGGCTGCGGCTGGGGACACACCTGTGCAGGGACAGACCCAAGGCAGAGCCCCTGAGGAGGGAGTGAGCAGAGGCTGGAGGGGGGGTGCCCCAGCTCTCTACCAGTGGATGGGGCTTTCCTCTCTCAGGGTGGGGGACCCCGGGGGGCCTTGGACAGCCTCTGTCCTCCCATCAGGCTGGGCTGAGCCTGAGATTTACCATTGTGTGACACTACCAAAAACTTTTTATACATTTTAGTAAACAAAGGCATTAATGTTCACTGACTACAAGTTACGTAGTTCTCATATTAATTTGTATTCCATCTCCTTTTGGCAGCCTGGCTTGCCCTCTCTCTCTGTCCCCACTGAACTGTGATCCAGCAGCCCCCTCCCTTCCCTCATCCACGTCTCCACTTCTTGTTTCCACAGCGCGAACTTTCAAAGGCTTCCAGCTTTGAAAGCACTTCTCGTGTCCTCAACTCCACCACCAACAATGCCACGTGATGAATCCCTGCGCTGGCGTGAGGCCCTGCTCTGGCAGCTCTGCACAGCCTGCAGCATCTCCTGTTCCAGGATAACCCTTGCCTTGGTTCCTGCTTTAGAAATATGCTTTTATTTAAAAAATTTTCTAGATGTTGTGAATAAAGTCCCTGTACAGCCCCCACCTCTGAGCGTATTTGCTGGGACCCCTGGCCGCGGGGAGGTGGTGATGAAAGGGGCGTGGCTCTGGGGCGTGGCTCTGGGGCGCCTCAGCCAATCAGGAACCGAGTTCAGGCTGCAGCTTCTTTGGCCAATCAAGTCCAGCAGCTCCAGTCCGCGTCCTGATTGGCCAAATAATCTGGTGCGCTGATCTGTGTCCTGATTGGCTGAAAAAGTATCAGCTCCAGTCCGCATCCCAATTGGCTGAAAATGCTGGAATTCCAATCCATGTCCTGATTGGCCAAATAAGGTGGCGCTTCAATCGGCATCGTGCTTGGCTGAAAAAGCAGCGGCCCCAGTCCACACCCTGACTGGCTGAAAAAGCAGCAGCTCTGAGCCACATCCTGATTGGCTGAGTAAGCTGGAGCATGAGGCTGTGTTCTGAGTGGCTGAAAAAGCAGCAGCTCCAATCTGCACCCTGACTGGCTGAAAAAGCTGGAATTCCAATCTGCGTCCTGACTGGCTAGAAAAGCTGGTGCTACAGTCCTCACCTTGACTGGCAGAAAAAGCAGAAGGTCCAATCCATGTCCTGACTGGCCGAAGAAACTGGAGCTCTAATACGTTCTGATTGGCTGAAAAAAGCGGCACTTCAATCCACACCCTGATTGGCTGAATAAGCTATAGCCCCAAGCTGCGTCCTGATTGGCTGAAAAAGCAGGAGCCTCAATCCGCAGCCTGCCAGGCCCAAACAGCTGAAGCGCTGATCCGCGTCCTGAGTGGCTGAAAAAGCTGCAGCTTCAATCCATGACCATGCTGACCAAAAAGCTGCATCCCCATTCCCCAAACCACCCTCAGCCCCTCTCAGCTGCTTGCTCTCCCCACCCGCCCCTCTGAGCTCCCCAGCAGGACTGTGGAGGCAACCACAGCGTGAAAGCTAGAAAACTTGTGATACGAGACAACAACAGTTCAGTGTGGGAAGCAAAAGCCACACAGAACAAAGCAAAACCAATAATTCATTCCCTCCTTCCAACTGGTGCTCACCATCCCCAGGGCAGATGTTCAGCCTCCCAGGACAGCAGGACCCCATCATGGTAATGGTAACTTGGGGACAAAACCACTACTGCTCTGTGCGTGCCCGCCATTCCTTCTTCCCCACTTTCCACACTGGTCATGATGCCACACCGTCTGGGATACCTCTGGGGTCAGCTGGGGGTCCCCTGGTCCAGCTGTGTGTCCCACCCTCCGCAATTTCCCCTGTAACCCCCAGAGGAGCAGAATCAGCCTCAGCTCTGTGCCAGCGCTGCTCAGCCAGAACATCCCTAAATTACCACCATGTTCACACAAACCCCAACCACAGCCCCGTGCGGTCCCTCGCCCCAGGATAGCTTCACTGGAGCCGGATATGCTAGAACACGTCTTGTACACACCAACACTGCAGCCCTTATGGAAAAGTGAATTTAATAAACACATCCAGCCCGTCCCAGGGTGTCCCTGGCCCTGGCGCAGCCCCAGCTCCACTCCAGGGTGTGAAGTCAGGTCACTGTGGGCTAAACTCAGCCCCATCCTGTGCCGTGGGGGGGCTGCCTGCCCTGGCCCCAAGGACAGAGTGGTCCTGGAGCTGGTCCTGCAGAGCAGAGCTTGCCCTCATCCTCTGTCTGGCAGCAACCATGGCTTGTGGGTTTTGGGACCCTCATCGCTCCAGCACGCATATATAGGTGGTCCAGGGCCCACACACCACCTCCTCCGCCCGCAGCCCCTTGGCCACCAGGTGCTCAACACGGCGTGCCTGGTCAGAGCTGATGTTGTTCCCATGTCCCAGCTGTCCGTATTTACCTGCAGACACACAGCCATGACATAATGTGGCCCTGGGGCCTCACAGGGTGATTGCTCCTCGTGTTTGTGAGGAGGGAGGGAACACAAGAGCCCCCAGTATAGATGGAACTCGTACAGTGACAAAAGAGCCAAGGGTGAGAGAACAGGAATCAGAAGCTGCTCCTGGGGAGGTTGTATGGTCCCAAAGCAGAGGTGCCACTTACCCCAGCCCCAGGTGTAGAGCTCCCCGCCTCCTGCAACAGGGACAGCACCGTCAGCCAGCACCCGGTGGGCTTCATCCCCTACAGTCCTCCCCCTACTCCCAGGGCCGCTGCCCACTGGGTCCTGGTGAGCCCTGGCACTTCTCAGCGCCCTTTCCCCCAGAGGCACTGCCCCGCTGGACACTCACGTGTGATGACGGCTGTGTGTCGGGACCCACAGCTGACCGCGCTGACCTCCAGGTCCTCTGGCAGATCCAGCAGTGCCGGGAACGCCTGGATGGAGATGAATGCAGCATCCTTGGCAGCCGACTGCTCCTGGGAGGGCATCAGCTTGGTGTTCCCTGCAGAAGAGCCAACTCTCAGCTCCCAGGAGTGACTGGGTAACACCAGCATTGCACGCAGGCTCAAACCGCATTGGCCCTGCGCTGAGCTGCTGGGGCTGTGCCGGAACCCAGCCCACCCTGCCCTCAGTCTGGCCAGCAGCACGCACCTGCGCCCGTGTCCTCATCTCGCGCTCGCTCCTCTGCCAGCGCTTTGGAGGGCAGAGCCAGCTGCCCCGACTCATTCCAGCCCCACATGTACAGGTCTCCTGCCTCTGCGGGGTGGGGGGAAAAACGCATCAGGCAGCGCTTAGCCTGGAGCCCCACTCGGTGGCAGCACTGGGTGCTCCAGGGACACCAACACCCCACATTCCCCGAGCCAGGTCCCACCAGGGCCATATGGTGCCACCAGCACCTCAACCTCCCACACCCAGCCCAGCCCCTCACCGCTCACGCTGGCTGAATGCCACCCGCCGGCCGCCACCGCCTGCATGGGCACCCCAGCCAGCGCCTCCACCAGCCGCGGCTGCAGCTCTGACTCCAGTATCCCGTGGCCCAGCTGCCCGTGCCTGCAGGGACACAGAGGGACAGACAGACAGACACGCCCACAGCCCACTGCCTCCGGCTCCCCTGCCTCCTGCCCGAAGACCCCACCAAGCCCTTCCTGCTGCCACCAACCCAGCCCCAGGCTGGCAGAGCCTGAGCAGCTGAGGGAACAAGCACAGCTGAGCAGAAGAATCGACTCCAGGAATAGGGAAAAGACAAGCACCGGTGGGAGAGTGATGGCCAGCACCAGACCACCACAGTTACAGCCAGGGGTCAGTGGGCAGCATCAGGGGGTTTAGTTGTCAGAGATGGGGCAGAAGCAGGAGGAGCTGTCAGGAGCTGTAGGGGTGAGAAGAGCAGTTCAGTGGCAGAGTGGTGCCTGTTTGGTCTGGGGAGCTTCAATGTGACAGCTCAGAATGTCAACAGCTGTGCTGATGCACAGCACTGGAAAGGCTCTTCACACTCCATGAGAAATCTGCAGAGAACTGAGGCAAAGAAACCCTGAAAGCTGAGGGGCAGGGAAGGGCATGCTGCAATAGGAAAGTGGCTCCAGGCACTCCCTCACCAGAGGGCAACGGTGACCACAGCCAGCAGTAAGAGAGGGGCTACAAAGAGGTGAGCTGGGCCAGCACCTGGCTATCACACAGCACAGCTGTCACAGTGCAGGACACAGCTGGCACGGGCATGGGTGAGAGGATGCTCAGCTGCACTGAATAACCAAACCACAAAGAAGTTAATCCTCAAGTATGCATCCCCACATGTAGAAACCTTTCCTCGGAAGGGAAGGCAAGAAGGACCAAATAATGTAGTGTCTGCAAAGCAACAACTGCTGATGTAAACTGAATGTTGTGTTTGCCATGAGCTGTGTTTGCTACCAGCTAGCCCAGAGCCAGCGACTGAGGAGCAGGGACTGAGGAGTCAAACACTCCTGAGCGATGAGGAACAGGGAGGGCACTGGGCCAGGGCATGCAGCTCTGTGACAGTGACTGATGATCAGTGCTGGGTTTGTCTTCCATAAGTGGCAAAGAGGAACACGGCAACCCTTCCACTCCACAGATGAGAACAACTAGTTCCTGTGGCCAGGCCTCATCATGCACCAGCAGAACTCAGGGATCCAGGGCAGGGGGACCTGTGGCTGGGCTCTCCAGCGCCTTCTGGGAAAACCTGACTGCGGCAGCAAATGCACAAGCAACCCCCTAACAAACAACAAATGCCTTTGTGAGAATAAACTGAGAGGTGCCACCAGCTGTTAAATGCGCCCAAGTTCAGCTGCTGACAGGTGACACAGGGTGCTGGGGCTGGGGGCTTTTTCCAAGGCGTTCACTCCTCTCCCACAGGCTGTACCAGCGGGACCTGGCACTGAACTGTCATAGACTGATGGAATCAATTTCCAGTTCAGAAACACAAGAGCTTTGCTGCCAGCTGGTGCTTGTGTGGCAAGTTACAGAGGAGCAGGGACAGAGCAGGGACCTTGATGGTCATACAGAGCCCCAAGTGTCCTCGGAGACTGCCCTGAGGGAGCCAAAAGTCAGAGCAGAGGCCCCATGGTAGCCAGAGACCCAGCACCTACAGAGAAGTCAGGGCTGCCCATGGGGCCAGTGAGGGCGGACTCAGTGGGAAAAGGGGCATGGCCAGGGCAGCACTCCCCAGGAGAAGCCGTGAGCTGGGATGCTCGTGCCGGCGGTGGGGGAGACCTGGCTCAGGTGAGGGACAGATCCCATCAGCATGGGAGTGGGCACCAGGCACCTGCGGTTGGTACCCCAATACTTTTGTCTCAGCTGTAACCTCGTTTCATTCCCACGTCCACCCCCATGGGAAAGTCAGGAGGCATATCCTGGCCCCAGGCAGTGTGTGCAGGCTAATGGGGGCTCAGCCCCTGAGGTGACCCCCATTCTGACATCCTCTCACCTGCACTCTCCCCAAAGACTCCCCCATATCCCTTCTGCACTCTCATGCCCCTTCTGCATCCCCATCATTCCCTCTGCATTCCCACCAGCGCAGTGTTTGTCCTGGAGTTCCTGAACCCCCACCCGCTGCCGTCCCTCTCCTGCACCCCTGTGCCCCCACAGCCCCCGCTCACCTGCCACCGCCCCAGGTAAAGACCTCCCCGCTGGTGCCCAGCAGTAGGGCGTGCTCCGTGCCCAGGACCAGCCGCCGGGCCCGCAGGCCAGCCGGCAGTGCGGTGAAGAACGGCGGCCGCGGCGTGGCGAAGCCGCCGGGCAGGAGCGGCAGCGGCTGGCTGGGCTCCGGCGGCAGCGCCCGGCTCCAGGCGGGCTCGTCCTGCAGCGCTCCCCTCACCGCCGCCTCCCG
>VZRQ01002448.1:36611-47296 GCA_013397975.1 Machaerirhynchus nigripectus
GGGGTGCAAGCTCCCCCCTGTGTACACCCCCTGCCCTGCCCGCGGCCGCCCCTCAGCAGCCCTGGCTGGGGCGTGTCAGTCTGAGGGCGCCGTGGGAAGGGCGGGTGCCGGCCAGGGGCCCCCCCGGGGGCCCACAGGGCACGCGACGGGCACAGGACAGCAGGCGGCTGAGGTGGCAGCGTCGGGTCCAGTAGAAGTGGCAGAGGTCGATGGCCATTAGCAGGAGGACAAGGAGCCCATAGAGCCCCACGAAGGGCAGGGCCAGCGGGTTCCTGCGGGGTGGGGAACCTCAGGAGAGACAGCCATGACCCTCCCATGGCACAATGGTACTGGGGAGGGCCCACTGTGGGTTCCAAAGGACACCACAGCCCCTGCGCCAGGAACCACGAAAAGCCCCTGGGGATGTGCCAGGAGCCCCAAGGGCCCCCCATCCTCAGCAGCAGACCCGGTTGCAGCCCTGCTCACCGGAGTAGACCAGGGCGTGCCAGGCTGGAGAGGTTCACTCCAGTGAGGGCTTCCAGGGCCAGCTGAGAGCAGCAGGACTTGAGAGCATCCACGCTGGGCTGGCAACAGTAGCGGTGGCCGGGGGGGTCCGTCAGCCGCGGGCAGTAGAAGCCAGGGTGGGAATGGCCATCAGGGCCCACATAGCCCTCGCAGAGGTGCAGGTTCTGCACCAAGACTGCAGCAGGGAGCAGGGGCTTGGAGAGGGCTGGGAACGAGCCCCCAGTGCGGGGACCACAGAAACTGTGCAGTGCCTGTAGGACAGGCTGCCAGCTCCACCGAGATGGTCTTTGCCATGATGCAGCAGAGCAGAGCCCTCCCAGTCCCAGCAGGGCTGGCCTGGGCTGAGAGCTCCCCAGCGCCAGGGAGCCTGGCTAACATGGCATAGGGGCCCCCGGCTCAGCCCTCAGAGTGGGCTACACCCCATGAGGCAGCACTGGCTGAGCAGAGCCCCCCCAGCACTGCCTCCCGGCAGCCATGGTCCCATGTATGCCGTGACCTCCGGTGCTCGCCACGGCCTCAGCAAGGGCAAACATGGGCAAGGACAGAGACAGTGGCAGAGAGGAGGGGAAAGCCCCCGAGACATCATGTCAGCCCCCATCCCTCATGCTGAACCCCCTCCCTATTCCCCATCACCCCACAGGGACAGCACTTACACCCCACAGATGTGCTGTAGTGGGAGTAACCCCAGCACCACCACCCCTGGGACACCATCCCCAGTACAGACCATCACCTCTCACTGCTGACCCGTGCCTCCCAGGACAGACCCCCCAACCTCTGTTCTGGGCTGTCGGGGAGCAACCCTCAAGGGACAAGGCCCCATCAGGGATGGGTTCAGGGAACAGGAGGGGCAGGAATAGGGCTGTACCTGTCCCAAAGATGCTGGGGAACAGAGCTGCGGTAAGGAGCAGGTGGAGCAGGAGCCCATCCAACATCTTCCTGGCCAACCCTGGGCAGAGGCAGTTCTGGCTCCAGTGGAGGCAGAAACCACAGCCCCTCCTGCTCCCGCCTCCATCGCAGCCTCCACCAAGAGCTGCTCAGAGCCATTAGAGCCTCCTGCACTCGCTCTGTCCGCAGGGACCAGGGCGGAGGCGGGAGCATCAGTAATGAGCTTCTGGGGCCAGGAGTAGGACTGCAGGCTCCTTTCCCAGCTGGATGCAAGGCACTGCCTGCCGGGTCCAGGGCCCCACTTGGGCACCTGGGCCCATCCTAGGAGTCCCTGCAAGGGCAGTGGACCAGGCCAGGGCACAGGGCAAGCACTGCAAGGTTCTGAGCTTCCAGGGGCCAAGCCCATGGGATGTGGATGTGCTGGGGGTTGTGCAGGAATCGTGGAATCGCAGAATAATTTAGGTTGGAAAAGACCTCTAAGCTCATCCAGTCCAACCCAACCAAGCCAGAGTGGAGGCGGTTCCCCACCTCACCCAGTCCTTCCCAATGCCCTCCCTGCTAGCACCTGTTGGCTGTTGGCAGTGAGTAGCCCCAGGAGGCCAGGAAGCGTGACACTGTGGTTCCCACAGCAACCAGGAGGATGCTCTGGTGACATGGTGTGATCAGCTGCAACACAGCCGCTGCAGCTCCAGCAGACCGGACTGCCACGGTCACTCTGAAATGGAGCTAAAAGCTCTGGATTTGCGGGAGGCATTCCCACGCTTCACCCAGGCATTGCTGCCCGCACAAGGAACTGACTCTCGTCTGCCTGGTTCCTGCCCAGCACCGGGCACTGCCTGCCCCCGAGCACATCTGGGCCTGGCCATGCCACCAGCCTCTCACAAGTGCCTGGGGCCCCTGGCCAGATCTTCAAGCTGGCCTCCCCCTGCCTCGGAGTGCTGCCCTGTCTCCCCACAGCGCAACGTCCCCACTTCCCTGAGAGAGCCACAAACCACACACAGACCAGGGCCCTTGGAAACAGCCTTGTGTTTCCTATGAACTCCAGGAGAGCTCAGTCCCAATCCACAGCACCTCCTCAGGCAGCTGCCCAACACCACCGGTGCTCCTGGCCTCCCCTTGCTGCCCCACCAGTCAGGGGGAGCCCCTGCATGGGCCCCTGCTCCAGCCATCAGGGTGGCCACACTCCCAGGCAGCCTGTGAATGTGACAGGGCAGCAGTGTCTGTCCCACCAGCAGTGGCAGAGCCCAGCCTGCTGCCCCTCGCAGCCATGCTCGGCCCATCCGGCACCGTGTCCGGCAGCCTCTGGTTGAGCCCTGCCACAGCAGTTCATTCCAAAATCTATCTGAGAACATGGAACTAATAAATTAGAAAGTGGCAGCAGCAGTCTCTGCCAGTCTGGCCTCTCCTGCCCATGTCCGCCACAGTACTGCTGGCCCTGCCCTACTGCTGTACTGGTGCTGCTCCTGTGCTGTCCAGCCTCTCCACTCCTCTCCTGCTCGACACTACCCCAGGCGGACGCGGAACGTGGCGATTTCCATGGGGTCCAGGTGGATGTTGGTGCTGTTGGAGGCTGTGCCCAGTGGATACATCAGCGTCAGTGAGGTGGGCTGCAGGGAGCCCAGCTCCAGCCCCTGGAACAGGCCTCCCAGAGCCAGCTGGGGAGAGAGGAGGAAGAAGCAGGGAGGCCCAGGTGAGGATGTGATGCCTGGGGCAGCACTGTGCCCAGGACAGCCTGACACGTGCCATGCCGAGGTCCCAGCCCAGCTCTGACTCAGTGGAGGTGTGGGGGCAGCCTGGCCCTACCTTGCCCTGGCTGGTGGTGCAGTTGAAGCCCAGGTTCTTGGCCTCCAGGCTGCAGTCAAAGCCTTTGCGGTGTAGGATCAGTGCCGCCTCAGCTGATGGTAGCGAGTCATCCTGCAGGGAGCTGGAGCGTGAGGCACAACACTGGGGACAGCAGGGGCAAGACCCCCACCAGAGTCCCACTGCCCCTGGGCCGTAGCTTACCTCTGCCTGCAGCATCCGCAGGTTGAGGATGTGGAAGTCGCAAGGAAGGGTGGTGGCAAGGGGCACAAAGGAGCGCAGGGCTGGCATGGCTGGCTTCTCCAGCGCCACTGGCATGACCAAGGCCTCAGCATTCAGGTGCACGGAGGTGATGTGGCTCAGCAGGGACGGGAAGCTGATGGGGCGTTCATCCTGCACCTGCCAAGGAGCACATGGGTCAGCGTGGGCCCAGGAAGCCAGGCAAAGCCTGGGCAAGGCCCACAGAACCCCCATTCCAGCAGTGCCCTGAGACCAGGCACCTGCCAGCACAAGGCACGCACAGCTGCCCCTGCCCAGGCAGGTCCCCCCTCCCCAGCACCCACACAGGAGCCTAGCTAGCTGATGGTCAGGCTACAGACCTGCTACAAGCCTGGCTAGACTAGTGGCTAGCAGCTAGTGCACAAGACAGGGAGACACAGCAGGGCCAGGCCGGCCATTACCTCAGGGCTGCCAGTCCTGGTGCCAGGGAAGCTCAAGGCTTTAAACATGGAGACCAGTTTGGAAAAGAAGCCGGAGCTCTGAATGGGTGGCACAGCACACGCATAGAGGGCAGCGAGGGGATGGGACAAGAACACTGTGATTATGAGGGCAACACAGCTCCACAGGGACAGACCCCACTGCACATCCCACTCTCCCCATGCCCCCCCGCTCCAGGCCCATCCTTGCCCAGTGCCAGTGCAATGGGACAAGAGGGGAGAAGACACTACATCCCATCACATATGTGGCTTTCTGCAGATGCCTCCACCCTGCTCCATCCCAAGGCAGGGCTAGGCTCTCCCGTCCTGCTGCCTCACAGCCAGCACCTTGTTGGCGGTGCTGCGGCGCTCCAGGAGGAGCCGGAAGCGGTTGCAGGTACGCTTGTTGTCCTTCAGCCCCTGGCCCAGGCCCCGGTTGTCATCCTGCATGAGGCGCCGGTCCAGGATCACCTCCAGCTGGCCTGTGGAGAGCAAGTCCCTGCAGCCCAGGCTTTACCAGGCACCAGCCACGCCCCACAGCACAGAGCCCCCAGAGATAGCAGGACCAGGGCACCCTGCCCAGCCTGCAGCACCCTCCTCCCCTGCTTCCCCTGGGGAGGACAGCCCCAGCTCCACAGCAGGTCCCCAAGGCACAGCCCCCCAGCTCACCGCTGCGGAGGCTGGACACCCCCAGGGCCTGGGCTGTGAGCAGTGTCAGGCGGCTCTGCATGTCCTGGATGTAGGCCATGGCAGGCATCGGGTAGAAGTTGGCCTGCAGTGGCAGCTTCCGCTGGTACCTGCGGGGCTGGATCTGCCAAGGGACAGAGATTAGTGGCCAGAGGTGGCTCCCACAGTGCCCAGTGCCAGGGCACTGTCCCCTTGTGGGCAGCTGCTGTCCCTCCCCAGGCTGCTGCGTACCTGGAAACCATTGAGGTCCGTGAAGAAGGTGTCATCGCTCTCAATGTCAGTGATGAAGCGCAGGGCCAGCTCCTTGTTGATGTGGTCACGGATATCCACCAGGCAGGACACGTCCAGGGACAGGCCCTCCACCCCTGTGGGTAGGCAGTGAGGGGCTGAACCCCACAGGCAGCATCACCCAGTTCCCTGGGCCAGCAACACCCTGGGCACAGCCTCAAGATCTCACCTGGCACGTTGTACAGCCGCACCACGGTCTGGACATGCTGGTAGTAGCTGGCAACCTCTGAGAAGAGGGGTCCCTCCATCACTCGTACCAGT
This sequence comes from Machaerirhynchus nigripectus, assembly GCA_013397975.1. Taxonomy (NCBI): domain Eukaryota; kingdom Metazoa; phylum Chordata; class Aves; order Passeriformes; family Dicruridae; genus Machaerirhynchus; species Machaerirhynchus nigripectus. Next base: position 41,732 of record VZRQ01002448.1, read on the forward strand.
GGGGGGTCCTTGGGAGCATAGGGCTGGGGGGAGGGATAGCTGCACTGAGGCTGCTGCCTGAGGACAGTCTTGCAGGCACAGTTACCAGCTGGCTTCCAGGGGCAGACCCTGTACCTTGGCCTCTCCATCAGGCAGGAAGAGATAGGCCCCACTTTTGTCCTTGGAGGTCCTGGTGCCGTAGATGAGAAATTCGCTGCTCACCCTGTGCCCCTGCTCCTCCCCAGCTTGGCGCAGGCTCTGCGGGTGTGGACCAGCACAGCAGTAAGCGTATGAAGCAGCAGGATGCACCCCTCCCCTCCTCCACCCCACGCTCTGTCAGAGCCCCACACTCACCTGCAGCAGGCCCGTGCGCCCCAAGAAGCAGGCCTGCAGGTGCTGGTTCTCCAGGCAGAAGTCAGCAGCAGCAGCCGGGAAGATGTGCAGGGGCACAGCCTCGGGCTTATGCACGGGCAGGTCCCGGCCATGTAGGTACAGGCGCGTGGAGGACCTCGGCGTGGCGTGGCCATCCAAGGACTTGTGCAGCTGCAGCACGCGCAGCCCCAGTGCGGGCAGGCGAGCCAGGACAGACACCTGCAGGCAGCATGGGGACCTGAGCCAGCCCCCTGCATCTGGGGGATGGCTGGGGGTCAGTGGGGCAAAGACCCCACTCGGCACTGCGGGGCCTCTGCTGAGGAGGGCCAGGCATGGGGACCTGGGGGCTCGACAGCTGTGGGATCTTGTGTTGTGGGGCAGGGGCAGAGCAGGGCTGCCGGTGTGCCCTGGTAGTGCGTGGGATGAGAGGCTGGCACGCATGAGCTGTGGGTGTGGGGCACCCAGTACCTGGTAGACATCAGGCACCACATCAGTGGCAGAGCTCCACGTTGCACTGAGCTGGGAGGGCAGGGGCTGCCCCTCCTCGGAGAGCACACGCACGTGCGGGGAGTCCACCAACACCGGCACCACGCTCAGGCGTTCCTGCTCCAGCGGGTTGAACACCACCAGGAACCTGTTGGGGGGAACACAGGGATCACAGCCTCACAGCATCCCAGACGTCCCACGCCCCACACTACCTACAAATCCACTGCACCTACCCACAGCTTCACAGGTACTCCCTCACTGCCTCCCCACAGTCCCATACATCCCCAGAGCAAGGCAGGAGGCCCTACCGAGGTGAGGTGTCCAGTTTGACCACTGTCCTCTCTGGGAGAGAGTCCTGGCTGGAGCGTGTCTCATCCTGGGGAGAAGTAGTAAAGAGTTGGGGTGTGTCCAACCCCCCTGCCAGCTGTGCCCAGGGACATGGGCACAAGCTGGGGCCATTTTCCTGGCCTCTGCAGCACAGAGTTGCTCCTGGGGGAATGGGGACAGCATGCCAGAGTGCAGGGAGCCAGGGGCTGGTGCCGCTCACCATGCCAAGGAATGGTGCAGCCGGGTCGTGGTGGTACGTGTCCTTGTCCCCCAGCACAAGGTAGTGCGCAGCATTGCTGATGACACGCTTGAGGTTGGTGAGGGAGTGGAGCAACCTGGGGCAGAGGCAGAGTGAGCCACCCGGGACCATCACCCCCATCTGTCACAGCATTGCCCCAACACCTTCCACATCTCCCCATGAGAGGAAGGACCTCCCCACAGGACCCCCATACCTACCCATTCTCCCAGCCCTGAGCCCACCAGCCCCACTCTGAGACAAGCCCTGAGGGCGCCCTGGCCCCGACACGCACCGGACTCCGTAGTCCACAGCCACAGCCTCCTTGGCGGTGCCGGTGATGGCATCATGGTGCTGGAAGAGGCCCAAGTTGCGGCGAGCGTTGCTCAGCAGGGCGTAGTCAGAGAGTGGGTACCTGCCATCGGCACTGGCACGGCGGGCATGGGCGAGTGCCAGGCTATACAGGATCTCTGCCCCCCTGCGCAGGGACAGAGTCACTGAGGGTCCCTACCCTGGTGCTATAATACTGGGGAGGCTGGCCTGGGAGGGGGGCGGCAAAGACATACACTGCCCTGGGGCTGGGTGAGGGTTTGGAACTGCGTGCACCAGCCCAGTGTGTTGGCAGCTGGCGCAGACCCGGGGCTGTCGAGCTCCCGGATACTGCCCAGCCACCCCTCACTCATGCCCCCCCCAACACCTCCCATGCCCCATGGACCAGCCCACTGTCCCTCACCGGAGGTGGGCCTCCAGCACCCGGTCCAGGCTCTTGTAGAATGGCCGGGAGGTGAAGTATCCTGTCCAGTAGTGATCCTCCCGGTCCGCGTAGGAGAAGAAATCCCCAGTCAGAACTGGAAACCCAGGTGGCCTCATCCCCGGCACGATGCCCAGTTTCTTGTACAGGGCATCAAAGTAGTCAGAGAGCGTGCCAAACTGTGCCTGCAATACAGCACGTGCAGCCCTGAGCTGGGGGTCCTGCAGTGGGGGCTCCTATCACCCCTCCCAGGACTGTTCACCCCTCCAACTGTGCTCTGCAGTGGCCTCCTGCTGCCCCCAGCCCCGCAGAGCTCTCTCCACACAAACCTGGACATGAAGGTCGGGCCGGGAATTGAGAAAGTCAAAGATGCGCTGGTAGTTGAGGAACTGGGCATCCCACTCCTGTGGCTTGTCATAGCGGAAGTCATCTCCCAGGGGCACCAGCAGCACCTTGCTGCGGTACAGCTTGGACTTCTTCCGGTACTGGTCCAGCAGCAGCTGGGCTCTGTATGGGGGCCGGGGCATGAGGCTGGCCCTTGACGGGCCACAAGGCTGGGAGTCGCGTGCCCCTGCCCCTGCCGCACTCACCGCTCTGCCACGTTTGCATCAGTGATGGCGCGGGGAGGCACCTTCCAGGGGCAGTTTATCCGGCCTCCAGGCAAGCGTTTGAAGTCAAACTGGCAGCAAATCTTGGGGTCCGGGCCACAGGTGTGGGGCACATCATAGCTGTAGAAGGGCATCATGTGGCAGAAGATGTCGGTGCTGGTGTCTGGATCTGTGGGACCAAGGACAGGTGAGCAGCAGCAATGGCTCTCCCTTGCCTGTCCCTGAGCAGGGGGGCCCAAGAACAGCTGTCCAACAGAGCAGAGCTGGGAGCTCAGAGGGCACAGCAGCCTCCCCCAGGGTGTTGCTGGACATGGGGGCAGGTGGGAAGTCATCCTGGGGCTGTCCCACAGGGCAGACACATCGCCTCCCAGTGCTTGGCTCACTTGCACAGGAAAGTGGTGGTAGCCATTTTCTGCTGCCACCTGCCCCACAGGGCCCCCTCTGTAGTCCCCGCCCAGCAGCCCCTCACCCCACGTCTGTCTCCACATGAACTCCAGGTTCTGGGTGGCAGCAAAGTGCTTCTTGATGGCGTAGTGCACGCGCTGGATGAGCATGGCCGTCAGGTTGGAGCGCTTCAGCAGGTAGGGCATGGTGGAGCTGTACCCGAAGGGGTCTACGGCCCAGCCCGACCGCGGTGTCACACCTGTGGGCGCAGAGACCTGTCAGCCCCGCGCTGGGCCAGCAGCACCTCCTGTGAGGAGGGTCCTGTCAGGACCTGCAGGCCTGCAGTGCGTTAGGCAGGCCCCCAGCCAGCATCTGCCGGGCTCTCACCGATGTTCTTCTCCAGCCACTGGTGCCCCTCAATCAGCTGGTCAATCATGGCGAAATAGTGGGAATTAGCCTCATCAGGCATCACCCAGCCACCCGTCACCATCTCCAGCTGCCCATTGCCCACCAGCCTGTGAGGGGGACACCCAAGATGTGACCAGAGCCCTGCATGAGCCACATGCCCATGGCAGAGACCCAGCCCTCCCAAGCCACCTACGGTCTACCTGCAGCCCCCACAGCTGCCACTGCCATTCCCCCCTTGTCATGCTGTCCCCACACAGAGAGTCATCCCTCCACAGCCCAATGCCAGCCAGAGCCCATTCCCACACACGCTCCACTGTGTCCTCCATCCCTAATGCTCTCAGGGCAGAGGGCAGACAAAGGGGCCCTGCCTCACTACACAACCCTGCTCTCCAGGTCCCTCACCCTTCCATGGGTGCCCTGGGCCTTGCACACAAGTTCCCCAGCCCAATCAGCACAGGGAGTGGCCCAGAGCAAGATCTGTCTCCCCCACCTCTCACCCCACATGGCAGTGGCTCGGATGTCTTATGGCACTGGGAGGCTGCTGGCAGTTCCAGGGCACCCCATGCTGAGCAGTGCAGGGTCCACGGCCACTGCACTGCAGCCCAGGCAGCCTTCCAGTCCCCAGAGCCCTTCCCTCAAACACCCTATGCTCTCAGCCTGCCTGGGAGCTACATGGGCAGTGGGGCCAGGTGGGCAGCCCTACCTGCGCACAGCAGCCCGCTTCTGAGCACTGATGTTGTCCCACCACTTGGAAAAGAAGGAGATCTCGGACCAAATGAAGCGCCGGCGTGGGTCCTCCTGCATCTTCAGCACCATGCTGTTGAGGATGTGCTGCGTCTGGTCGTAGTAGTACTTGTCGAAAGTCTTGATCCAGCCTGGCAGCACGGGTGGGGGTCACTGTCGGGGGCCCAGCCCTTCCCTGTCAGCACTGCAGGGTAGCAGGGGCTGGGCCAACCCCTGCTTCTCACCTGGGTCATTGTGGGAGTGTGGCACCACAAACACCTGCAGAGGCTCTGTGTCCCACTCGTTGGGCTCGTAGGTGATGTCGAAGCCCTGCTTCCAGACACCACCATCCTGGTTGTCAAACGGCAGCAGGGAGTACACAGCCAGCATCTGTGGGTAGGAAATAGGGCTGAGAGATCCTAAAAAGAGTAGAGCCAGGACCCCATGGATGCCTGGGTATGGACCCCTCACGCTAGCAGAGCCACCAGTCCCTCACCTGCAGGTCTGGGCTCTGTCCCTTGCCCCCTAGAGCAAACTGGCAGTCTTGTGGGGACACGGAGAGGAAACTTGGGCGACTCTCAGGGGGCAGCACCCAGGAGCCATTCGGGGGGTGACGGGGCAATGCCGGCTGCCCCTCTGCATGGGCTGTCAGCTCCAGCACGGAGTCCTTAATGTGGCTGATGATCTCATGGTTCTCCTCCAGCAGCTGCTCCAGCTGTTCTATCCGGTTCTGTAGCACCGAGATCTGGCTCTGGGGGCACAGAGGCCACAGTGAAGGGCAGGAGGTCACCCAAAGCTGTGGGGAGCCAGCCTCGGCCCTGGCAGCTTAATGGCCAGAGGCCAGGGCTTGCCCCCCATGAATTTCCCTGGCTGAATGTCCCTGTTTGCCATCCCAGGACCCCTCCCACTCACCCCAGACCCTCCAAACTCACCCTGGGGAAGTTGCCTCCACTCTGGTGTCGTGTGGGGTCATGCTGTACCCGGTCCAGCATCAAGTAGAGGGAGAAGACGGCCACGCAGAAGATGGCAGCTCCACACACTGTCACCTGCTTCTTCAGCTTCATCCCGAAGGGATGCAGGGACTCACCTGCGCCGGGACTGGGTGGGGAGCCAGGTCGGACAGCGCAGCTCCTCAGCGCGGCCTCCTGCCTCCTCCTCCAAGAGCCCTCACCGCGTCCTACTTGGCTAATCCGGTGCTGGATATTTATATCTGCTGATGGGGCCGGGGCCGGGGCCGGACAGGCCGCGCGGCGCCGCAGAGCGCCCGGGGCCGCCGCGCTGAGGCCCCGCGG
>VZRQ01002448.1:47365-69209 GCA_013397975.1 Machaerirhynchus nigripectus
ACCGAACCGGCCGGGGCAGCCCGCTCCGGGGCCGGGCTGGGCACCCCGCAGCGCCGGGGATCGGCCCGGCCGGGACACCCCCCAACCGCGGAGCCGAGTCGAGATGCCGGTTCCCCATCCCGGTACCCTGTCCCCGTGTGCCCCATCCGGGTGTGCCCCATCCGGGTGTCCCATCCCGGTACCCTGTCCTTGATTCCTGTCACGGTGCCCTGTCCCAGGGTCCCGTCCAGTCCTCTGCCCCAGTGCCCTGTCTCAGTACTCCCCACGCCAGTTCCCTGTCTAAGTGCGCCCCGTCGTGGTGCCCCATCCTGGTGCTTTATCTTGGTACCCTATCCCGGTGCACCGTGTCACTGTCCTGTCCTGGCGCATCGTTACAGTGCCCCATCCCAGTGTCCTATCCCAGTGCCATGTCCCAACGCCCCATCCCGGTGTACTGCAAGTCCATGTCCCCTCGCAGCTCCCAGACGCACAGCTGTAGAGCTTGTGTGTTTATTGTACAAGATGAAGCCGGGCAGGAGCTGTGGGTGCCATGTCCCACCCTGGGGCATGCAGGAGCCCCTGCCCTGGGGCTCAAGCACCACACAGCCACCCTGCACCACCCGCTGCCTAGACAGGGCTCTGCTGTGCCCCCAGGCACTGCCATGGGATGGATCCAGGGCTCCTGGTGCTCGCTGTCACCGGTGCCTCTTGCGGATGGCAATGAGATCCTGGTGGATGGTGCTGAAGCTGGGCCGCTTGTGGGGGTCATACTCCCAGCAGCGCTGCATCAGCTGGTACACCTCCTCAGGGCACTGCTCGGGAGGGTCCAGACGCGTACCTGGGGCAACAGGGATGGGGACATGGATCACCGGGTGCCCACAACCCTGTCTGGTCCATCCTACAGGCACAGCTCCACAGTGCTGGACCCACAGCTCACGGTGGCCCTCAGGACACACCCCCAGACACATCCCCTACCATGCTCCACCGCCTCCCGCGTCTGCTGGTTGCTGAGGTTGGCATAGGGGACGGCACCCAGGCTGAAGGCTTCCCACAGCAGGATCCCAAAGCTCCAGACATCGCTCTCTGAGCTGTATCGGCCTGGGGACATGGGGCAGGATGGATGCTGTTGGCAGGGGACACCCATGTCACCACTGCCCAGCCGTGCCCATGCTCCTGAGGGCTGAAGTGCTCCGGGTCTCTGCCTCCCTCCCCAGGACCAGGCACATGGGAGTGGGATAGTGCCAGACTCCTGGCTCCCAGATAAGCTGCTGGGTGCCAGGCCGTGCCCTGCCCCATCCTGTACCATAATTGAGTGCTTCAGGGGCCGTCCACTTGACAGGGATTTGCTTCATCCCCCCTGTGGAGGCATAGATGCCATCCTCCTCCTCCCGTGACATCCCAAAATCACTGATCTTCAGGGTGTTCCTCTCCGTCACCAGGCAGTTGCGAGCAGCCAGGTCCCTGAGACAGCCCCAAGCAGTCAGCCATGTGCCCAACTGTCCCTGGGGCTCCACCTGGCATGGGATGGGGCGGCAAGGGTTCCAGGGCTCCCCCCGTCCTGCCAGGGCCCACCTGTGGATGCAGTGCTTGCTCTCCAGGTACTCCATGCCGGCAGCAGCATTCTCCGTCATCTTGACCAGCTCCTTCACCCGGAGGTGGGGACCCTCACTGCGCAGGAAGGTCAGGAAGTCCCCCCCTGTGCCCCGATTGCAGAGCCGGTGGGTGCCCAGGCACACCTGACAAGCTCACCCACGTGTGCGTGGGGACTGCGGGAATGGGGCCACTCACCCTGCACCAGCTCCATGACAATGTAAATGGGCTGTTTCTGCGTGCAGACGCCGATGAGCCGCACAATGTTCGGGTGCCTATACTGCTTGAGAATCCTGTGGGGACAAGGATGGGCACTGGGAGTGTAGGGGGGCCCAGCTGCCCTGGGCGCAAGCCAGCCAATGCCATCCCCTGGGCACAAGCCAGCCGATGCCATCCCCAGGGCACTCTGCCCAGCCAGTCCAGGGACACAGCCCTCAGCAGAAGGGTGCTGCAGTCCCAGCAGGGCCTAACAGCTCCAAGAATGGACAGATGTGACAGAACAAACACAACGGCCACACGGACCTGGCTTCCTGCAGGAACTTGGCCTTGAGCTCAGGTGGAAGGGTTTCCCGGCAGGATTTCACAGCAACGGGGGTGTTGTCAGCACGCAGGCGTCCACTGAACACCTCCCCAAAGTTACCCTTTGGTAAGGGACACAGGTGCTCCAGGCTCAGCTCACCATGTGGCCCAAGGCAACCCCTGTCCTCCTGCAGACCCTGTGGGGACAGTCCTGGATGCCCGCAGGCACCCTGGTACAGCCCTGCCCTCCCACAGACCCCACAGCACCCCATCTCACCCGGCCAATGCGTTCCCCCAGCAGTACGTCCTCATGGTTGAGCACCCATTTGTCCTGCAGCAAGCAGATACCAGTGAGCTGTCCCCTGGCCCACATACCCCTGCAGCCCCCTCTCAGGCAGAGCCCCAGGTCCAAGTCCCCCTGTGTAGCTGGAGAAGCATGTCTGTGGCTCTCAGCCCAGCTGTCAACAGGAGAAAGGGCCAGGCAGAGCTGCCCCTGTGCAGGGGCCCCCATCCTCCTCCCCACTGCCTGTATCACCTTGGGCACAGCCCTGGCCAGGACAATGCCACTCTTGCGGGTGATGGGCTGCTGGCTCTGCAGGAGGTGCTGGATGAGCAGTGGAACGGTGGGGAAGCTGTCACCCTCCAGCCGAAACATGTTCTGCAGGGAGGGAAGCCAAGGGGTTGTGATGGGCAGGAATCTCTGCCTGCCCGTGCAAGGCCACCCCAGCCATCCCCCCTGCTTGTGGTCACTCACATTGACAGCCTGGATGATGAAGTGCCGAGGCTGCCCATCCCACAGCACGCTGAGCACATACTCCTGTTTGCCCTGGCTCTCCCGCACCAGGAAGTCCCCACTGCAGGTCAGCAGCTCCTGTACCTCTGAACGTGGGATGGCCCCGTGGTACCAGACCTGCTGGCACAGCGGCTTCTGCACATCTGGGATTAGGGGCACGGGGGGTGGCAGCTGGAAGGAGACAAGGTGAGCCCAGCCATGCACACTCCTGAGTTGTGCCGGACACGGGGCAGCAGTGGTGTCTGGAAGCTGTGCCCAGGGCAGGTGGGAGCAGAATCTGGAGGTGCTGAAGCAGGGTGGAGGGAGGCGGGGGGCTGTGTGGCCAGAAAGGAAAGGGCAGGCTCAGCAAGGCAGCTGAGTGGAGAGCAGGGTGGCTGGAGGCACCCAGGGACTCACCGAGTACTTTGGGCTGAAGATGCCCGTGATGTGGTTCTTGAGGGTCTCCAGTGCACTGGCCCCGCTCCGCTCCTGCTCCTGGAAGGAGGCATGGGCTGTTCACCAGCTGGGGGGGACCTCACCCCTGCAGCTTCCAGGGCACGGGAGGCGAGACCGACTCACCGCGGAGGAGACAGACTGCCGATCCTCTGGCAGAGGCAGGGTGGGCAGGGGGTCCCTGACGCCCAGCTCCGCCAGCTTCCTGGCCAGCAGGTCCCGCTGCACCTGCAGCTTGGCCTGGGCACAGAGGCAGCCCTCGAGTTGCTGCCGCGCCTCATGCAGCCCCTGCCGCCTGCCCAACAAGTACACCCTGGGGAGGGGACGGGGCAGTCAGCACCCGCTGCCCTGGCCCCTCGCCCCCCTCTGCTGCAACTCACCGCTCCCCGGGGCTCCGGCCCTGCTCCTCATCATGGATCTCTGCCTTCAGCTCCCGCGTCTGCTGCTCCTTGATACTCACAGCCTCTGTGGCAGCCACCAGCTCCTCCTCAACCGACGTCAGGCTGCAAGAGATATGTGCCAGCAGGAGGCTGAGCCCCTGCCCCTCACCTGCCCCTGCCCATGGCTGGCCCCACTCACCAGTGCTGGACACTCTCAAGGGTCAGCTCATTCAGCTGCAGCTCCCCTGGCACCAGGTTCTCTGTGTCCTCCAGCAGGCTCTCATCAAAGGACACAGTTGGTGGCACCTCAGATTCGTACCTGTGGGCACCCAGCACAGCTCTGCCTCCACTTGCCCCATGCCGGCCACTGCCACCCAATGGCAGCAGGGCCGTACCCAGCAGAGAGGCTGCGGCTGCGTGGAGCCATACTGGTGGCTCTGGATGAAGCTGCTGTACTCAGTGGCAGGGTCGATGGCCTGGATGGCACTGGCAATCTCCCGGTGCATGGCCAACAGGTCCTCCTGTACCAGGCTGCTGATGCTGCAGTACTCCCTGAGGATCTCCTTTCTGCGGGAGCACAGCTGGTTCTGGGGGACCATGGGGGTGCCCAGGGGTTGGAAGTGGGGTGCAGGGAACAGGATGGGCAGTGAGGCACAGGATGGGTAGGGGGCAGGCAGGGCTCTTACAGGACAAGGACCATCTCCTGCTGCAGACTGTAGAGGGACTGATGCAGGTTGGGCAGCACCCGCTGGTAGTGGTGCTGGTGGTGCAGTGCAGCCGCCTGCACAGCCAGCACATACTGGTTGTGCAGGGCATAGAGCTTCCAGAGGCTGCGCACATACTTTTCCTTCGCCTTGTCCCGCTCCTTGTCTGTGGAGAGAGGCTGTGGAAAACCCCAATCGCCAGCACATCACCTGTCCCAGCACTGGGGCACATGTCAGAGGGTGAGGGCTGGGAGAGGGTGCCAGGGCAGGCAGGGGGACCAAGCCTGCAGCAGTTACATGGTAACACAGGGATCCTCTTGACCCACAGCATGTCCCAAGGCCCCCAGACTTTTGCCTGGCTTCTTGGGGACCAGGCTGGGCTCTCCTCTGTGCTGCCCACCCCCAGAACCCCCACCCACTCCAGGCTGGGCTGTAGTTTCTGCAGAGTGCGGGGTGCTCCAGCCATCCTTGACCCATGAGGGAAGCTGGGAGGTCACGCAGGGGACAGGGGACAGGCTGGCACCTTTGCTGGCCTCCTGGTACTTGCGCTTGGCCTGGGCGCTGTCACGTGCCAGGCTGCGGTACTGTGCCTTCAGCTTCTCCATCTCCTGCTGCGTTGTCTGGGGAGGGACACGGTCAGGGAGGGGGTCCAGCACGTTCTCTTGTTCCCCTGCTGGCTCCAACATACCCGGCTGTACTCCTGGCTGAGCTGTTGCCACTGCTCGCTGAAGACCTTGCGCAGCTGCTGCTTGTCGCGGATGAGCAGGCTCAGCTTGGCCAGCGGCCCCGCCGCCAGCTCCTCTGCATGCCGTCGCAGGATCTGGCTCAGTGTCTCTGTCCGGCTCACCAGCACCCACCAGGACTGCAAGAAAGGGAGTCAGGGATAGCACAGAGATGGCATTCTCCAGCAGCACACTGGGCTCTGCAGGGCGCAGTCCTACTCTGGGGCATCCCTACCTTCTCGATCTGACCACCACGGTCACCATGGAGCTGCCAAGTGCCCTCCTGCTTTTCCAGCTGGGAGAACATGTGGTGCAGCATCCCTGCGTACTCCCGGTCACTCTTGGCCCGCTGTGACATCCACTTCTTCATCAGCTCCAGGAGGCGCAGCTCCCCATCCTGCAGCCGCAGCAGTGCACTGTGCCCCTGTGGGCACCACAGCTCCGGCCCGAAGCCCATGGCACCACTGTCCAGCCACGGGAAGTCTGCAGGGCACCAGGACAGCCTGAGCCACAGCTGCTGCCCTGCACTGCACGCACTGCCTTTTGCACCAGAGCCCTTTGCATTTCACACCCTCCTGCCCCATCAACCGGTCTGTGCAGCAGAGGTGAGACTCCCTCCCCCCTGCAAACAGCCTTGCAAAGCATTTTCAAAACAGCAGGATGAGTGCTCCAAGCCCTGTGGGAGCTGGGGCTCGTGGGGATGGTGCTGGGAAGGAGGAAGTGTGGGGTCATACCCAGCAGTGTCACCTCTGCCATGCACAGGGCTGCTCCCCAAGGGCAGTGCGGCCATGCCCCCCACCCCTGGCAGGCACCAGCCCTTCCTCCCTGGCAGCTTCAGCCCTGTCCTGCCCATTGACACTGTCACCCCTGTGCCCACAGGGTGGGAGCTCCTGGGGGCCGGGACACTGGTGGGAAGCCAGCTGGAGCAGAAGACGGTGCTGAGCCCCAGAGAGAGGTGCTGAACCTGGACACATCCCAGCACGCAGGACTCCAGCAAGGCCACTGGGAGCCAAACTGATCCCAGAGGCAGTCCCAGGGTGCCCTGCCCTGAAGCAAGAGTGCAACAGGAGCAGGAGAGTGGGGCACCTCCCTGTGCAGAGCAAGATGTCCCCTGGCACAGCCCTTGCCCTCACCAAGACCGCCCCCCCAGCCCTACAAAGGAGTCCCCTGTCCCTGCTAGTACCCCACCAGGGCGCAGTCCTCCCAACCTACGTCTGTTGCAAGGTCTTCGTTGTGAGGCTGCTGCTGGCGTCCTGCTGGGGCCGGGACTGGCGCAGTCTGGACCTGGTGCAGCTCTGGATCCTGGGGAGGAACAGGAAACCCAGTGCTGACCATACAGCCATTGCGAGATTTCCTGTGCTTCCTCCCCTCCCTGCCAGTCCCCGCGCCAGCAGCCGATGCCGGCACACAGCTCTGCTGCAGCTGGGCAGCTCCCAGCCCCACCACCCCTCCCAGCTGTCTCCCACCAGGGCCTGACACCACCAGGTCTAGCCCTGTATACCTAGGGCTCCACTGCTCCTGTGGAGCCTTCACTCAGCGCCAGTCCCACCCAGCAAAACCCCCTCAGCTGTGCCTGGTCCTGCCTGACTCCTAGCCCCGCTCCACGCTCCTGTGTCTCCAAGAGACTGCAGGACCTGAGGGGTCCTGAGGAGTCTGTGAAGCTCCACTGAAGGCTGGCCACCCTGTCACCATCCCCAAGTCTGGCCCCTGTGACCGTGAAAGGCTGCAGGACAGAGCACCCACTCACGGACACCCACAGTGCCGTGCCCCAGCCCTTGCTGCCAGCCTGCATCCACATCACTTCGACTACACTCCCTGTGGCAGCCCTGGGCACCTCTCCTTCAAAGGGCTTCACTGGTGCCACGGCGGCACTGCTCAGCCCTGGCAGCTGCCACCACCACTGCCACTGCCCAGTGGCACAGCCCGGGTCAGCTCCACTCAGCTCAGCCTAGCCACCGCCTGGGTGTTTTGGCCTGAGCCCTCTCCTGTGACTGGCAGGGAGGCCCCGGCCCCAGAGGAGTTTCAAGGTCACCTGCAGGACACTGCCGGGCCGATTCCACTTTTAGAGGAAGTCAGGGGAAAAGCGTGTCAGGCGGGAGCTTTGCTGACTCGCCTTCCTATAGTGGAGCAATGAGGGGTGGTCACGCCCTGGAGCAGCTCCAAGGCATGGCATGGGCAGGGGCTGCCACCGTACTGCTTCTCCCCTCACCAAGATCCCTTCAGCATCCCCCCAGGCAGCGTGGGTCCCCTCCCCGCCTGCGCCAGGCTGCTCCCGGGCGGCCAGGGCCGGGAGGCTCCGCATCTGACCGCAAGTGCAGCAGCTCCCTTCTCTGGAAACCCCGATTGCTGCCCGCCCCCAGCCCCGCCTGGTGAGAAGAGGAAGAGCAGGGTGAGAGCGGCAGCCCGTGCGATCCGCGGGGAGCTCGCTCCTGACCACAGGAAGCCGCTGCGGCCCCAGACACAGCGAGGCCGAGGGACTCCGCAGAGGAGCTGCCTCTGCGATGGAGCGCAGCCCCAACAGGCTCCCTTGCGGGGGCCGGGACCCCGTGGGGGGCTCGGTGAGGCTGGGGTGGGCTGTAGCTGCAGCTCGGCCACGGCACGAGTGGGTCCCAGGTCCAGCCTGGCCCTTCCTGCACCAGGGGCATCGTGCTCTGACTGCAGGGTGGTGCTGGACACAGGGGCTGCAGCCGGGCTCCAGGCTGTGGTGAAGGGGCTGAGCCGACATGCTGTGGGAAAGGGGTGCGACGTCCCCGGGCCTGCCACACACACAAACACCCACAGCCACTCTCTGAACCAGCTGCCTTCGCTGCACATCCTCACAGGCAGCTGCTTCCCCTTGTCCAGGTGAGGGACGGTCCCTGCCTGTCCTCAGCGCATCTCCTGCCCAGCACCGGCTACTGCCCACAGCCAGGGAAGGGCAGTCCCTGGCTCCGGGGGAAGGTCTGCAGGCACCCCGCGCAGCTGCAGAGCAGATCTGGGTGCCCCTGAGGCCCACAGTCTCCACGGCCAGGCTGCTGCCCCAGCCAGGGCACCCACGGCATACAGAGCACAGGCAGCAGAGCTGGTTTGCATAGTTCTGAACATTTAATAACTCAGTCTCTCTAGCGTTATATCCACATCCATTAAATTAAAAACAGGCTCAGGAGGCAGCTCCCGGCTGATTAAATTACAAGAAAAAATTACTGTGCACCAAAAAGTTGTTATAGAAAAATAGTCCTGTGGCCCCCGGCCAGTGGCTCCGTCCATGGCTGGCACAGGTGGGAGCCTGCACCACGGCCCTGGTGTGCGGTGGTGGACGGCAAAGGGGCTCGTGGCACTGGCCCCCAGCCCGCGGGGAAGGGGCAGCAAGGGAAAGGGCTCCAGCGGGGAGCAGAACGGATTGTCACCAAGTGGGGGCAAGGCACGTCGGGGGGCTAGGGCTGCAGGAATGCTGGGCGCTGCCCAGCACAGGCAGGACACAGGCAGAGCTGGGGCAGTGCTGGCACTGGCGCTACCTGACAGTCCCAGCCAGCAGCACCTACAGCCCTGCCCGGGGGCAGAACACAAGGGGCCCAAGGCAGCCCCCCAAAGCAGGGACTGTGGGCGGGGTCCCTGCCCAGGCTGTGCACTGTGCCATGGGCACAGGGGCAGGCGGTGCCCAGCCCGATGCTCCCCGGTGCCAGGGCTCCTACCTGCTGCAGGCAGCCGTGGTGGGATGGGCAGGCAGTGGGTGGCAGCAGCTGAGGCCTGGCCATTATTGCTGTTGAAGGGCACGGGTGGAAGCGGACAGGCCCAGGGGAGGTGGCGGGGAGCTGGGATACAACGAACTGAGCCTGGGACACAGCTCCACAGGGGCCGAGGGTGGCAGGGGGATGCTGTGGCACAGGCTGGGCTCAGCCCTGGTGGGCAGAGCCACCCCTGCCCCAGCCAGCCCACCCTGAGCCATGGCAACCCAGGGACCTCACACACTGCCCACCCTGGAGAACTCACAGGACCCCAAGCAGCAGCCACGTACCCAGAGTGGGAGACGCTGCTGCCTGTGCAGGGCCAGGAAGTGTCAGGGGCCCCACTGCCACCAAACACCCCAGCATGGGGCACAGGATGGACACAGGGCCAGGAGAGATGGTGCAAGACTGGAACGGTGCTGTGCTGGGGATGGTGCCCGCAAGGCCATGCCTGGCCGCCCAGACTGGGGCTGAGGGACGGTGCCAGTGCGTGGGAGCCCCGGGCTGCCGCAGTGCAGGAAGGGGACAGGGGCAGAGTCCAGGGCCCCTCAGCCTCACCTGCCCCAGCCCTGCGGTGCTGGGCAGGGAGGAGGGAGGGGCAGGAGGGCTCATCAAAGGGCACTTTGGTCTCTGATGAAGGCAGTCCTCTCGCTGTGGGCCTCATAATCCTCACCGTCCGACTCAGAGGGACCCTCCTCCTGCCAGATGTCGGAGGGGAGCCCCTTGTAGGAGATGATCCCGCTGTCCAGGGCATACACCTTCACGCCCCGCAGGCTGAAGCCTGAGCGTGCTTGCAGCACCAAGAAGATGGTGACAAAGATGATGACGATGAGGATGCAGCTGAGGCTGGCGATGAGGACAGGCAAGTTGACTGGAGGGGGGGCCTCAGCTGGTCCCTCGCCACCTGCCAGGGCAGGGGACGCGCGGCTGCTCTGTGTCTGGTGGGAGCAGGAGAGGTCCAGGCTGCTGAAGTGGGAGTGTGCGGGACAGGTGAGGCACTGGTTGGGGCCAGGTCCCGCACAGGTGGCACAGGAGGGGTGGCAGGGCAGGCAGAGGTGGGGCGCAATGGGCTCCACGCTGTTCTCCAGGTTGTAGTGCGTGCTCTGGACACCGGGCGCAAAGCCAGGAGGGCAGTGCTTCAGGCAGCTCTTCTGATGCAGGTAGTACCCCTCCTCGCAGACTGTGGGACAGGCAGGGTCAGCATGTGCCACAGCATCCCCCATTCCGTCCCTGCCATCCCCACACTCACCAACACAGGTCTGGCTGGGGGTCAGGGTCTTGCAGCCGCTGCTCTCCAGCTGGTTGGAGAGGCTGGGGGAGTCGGTGGCCGTCCCATACAGCACAAGCGTGAACTTGGTAAGCGTGCCTGCAACAATGCAGGGTGAGGACCACAGAGGTGCCCACAAGACCACCCATGCTCAGGACAGGCACAGGGAGGGGGCTCACGTTGGTCCCCCATCCTGGCTACCAGGGGACAGCAGGGCTGTGCCCACCACCTGGGAGAGTGCCTGTTGTGGGGCCATGCCCCTGCATAGGAGTCCCAAGGGGCAGGGGGGTCAGGTGAGCTGGCATGGGGTCTCCTGCTGCCTGGACTCCCACTGACCCAGAAGGGCTGCAGCACCATCCCACATGCACAAGTCCAGCCTCTCCCCAGCCAGATCACCCAAAACATCCAAGGTGTTACTGGCCCCTCAGCTCAGGAGCAGGGGGGGAAGCTGGGTGACCACACAGCTCACATCCCAGACTTCGAGGGAGGCAGTGGATGGGGAAGCACACCCCTACCATAGTTGTTGGCATCACTGGTGTTCTCGATCTCCAGCACCCACTCCCCGGAGGGGTCCTCATCCCACGAGTGCGTCGTCATGAAGGCCCAGTCATTGAAGCCATCGGCTGAGAAGTCGTGGGGCCTAAGCAACAGAGGCAAGATGTGGGTGTCAACATATCCCAAATTCACCTGTGCCAGCCTAGGCCGGGGGCCAGCCTGGGGCACCCCACAGCCCAGCACCTACCTGGCAGCCAGAAGGGTGGAGCGGGTGCCCATGGGGCTGACCAGGTGGATGGCCAGGTCCCCTCGCCGGTTGTAGGACAGCGTCAGCCTGGCCTGCGCATGCTCCAGCCGGCTGATGTAGTTGGCTTTCCCCAGGCAGGCATCCACCTTCCGCCGTACCTCAAGACGCTTCCCAATGTCCCTGCCGAGGACAGGCATGAGTGAGGCCAGTCCCAGACCAGGGGGACATGCCACAGTCCCCACTCCTTGCTGTGGAGCTCTGCAGCTGTCCTGGGGACTGGGCACCAGGGCAGCTGGAGTGGGAATCAAACCCGCAGCGGGTCAGAGTGGCACCACCTCTGTGCCACTCCCAGATGGGTACAGGCAGCAGAAGGGGCACCTCAGCTCTTGGGCATGGCGGGGGGAACTGTGCTGCCCAGTGCTGCCTCCCCAGCCGCCACTCCATGCCAGCCCTGAATAGGCCCTTTATTCACATACTGCAGGCCAGCTACACCCTGCATGGCACAGCCAGGGATGGGATGGGCAGTCATCCCCATCCTGCTGCTGGCGTGAGGCTGCTCCCCCCACGATGCTGGCCCTGGTGCCAGCACAGGATGTGCCTGCTGTGTCCACACAGGGCTGGCTCCCCAGGGGGGTCAGGGCAGGGCCCAGCCCTAGCTCCCTTCATGAACAGGAACATGATCCCCCCACCCAGGAGCCCCTAGGGAGTGCCCTGGCCACAGACAAGACTGCACATGCTGCACTGTGGCAGTAGCAGCCAAGCAGGAGTCAAAGGAGCTTCTGTCTGCCCCTTGAAAAGACCCTCTGTCCAGGATGACTCGTGCTGGCTGCACCCCAACCGCAGCGCCCCAGTCTGCCCACATCACTGGCCCAGCCCCACAGCGGGGAGGCTCATCAGCGACGTCAGTGCTGGATGCCTGGAGGTGCCTTTCCCAGCTCTCCCCAGGCTCTCGCAGGAGGATGCTCCAAGGGTCTCAGCAGCAGTTCAGTCTCCGAGATTCTCCCCACTCCCTGCTCTGGGCCCAGAGGCTCTCAAGCTCCTGTGCAGAACAGATGCCGAATGGTCCTCTCCTGGGGCTCACCAGCCCATACCTGGGCTCTGCAAGGATGTCAATGACACACTTCCTCTGAGGTCCCACCGTGGTCCAGTTCTTGGCCAGGCTCACCATGGCCCCAGCATCCAGCAGGCCGTAGCCATACGAGTGGCTAACTGTGGACAAAGAGGGGGTCAGCGCCGCTCCTGGGGGTACCCAGGGGGGATGTTTGCCTGGCCAGTGCGGCATGCTCACTGGGCCCTCCTGCCTCCTTCACCCCACAGGGCTGCCAGGGCACTCTGCCTCAGCACCCCAAGGCTAGTAGTATGTGTGGGACTCGGAGACCCCGGTCCCACCCCAGCACCCCAGTACCTTTGCGGCCGACGCCATTGGTGACCCAGTCATTGGCATTCAGGTGAGCTGGCTTCGAGGTCTGCACCACCAGGTGCTGCATGTCCCGCCAGGTCAGGTTCTTGCTACAGGGAGACATGGACCTCGGGTCAGTGCTAGTTCTGGCTGGCCCCAGGCAAGTCCGTGTCCAGGTGCCACTGCTGCATGGGGCTGGCACAGCCACCCCCATGCAGCCTCCTCTGTCCTGCCCTTACTTGGCTTCCAGGGCGAGGGCAATGATGCCAGCGGCCAGGGGTGCCGAGGCTGACGTCCCGGTGTGCAACTCGGTGCACTTCTGTCTGAGGTCAGTCGTCACCTGCAAGGAGTGCCAGGGCAGGAAATGCTGCGAGCACATCCCACCCCCTGAGCCCCTGGCCTGCAGGCAGCAGAAGCCCCCACTCACAATCTGCTTCTCATTCTGGTTGCCACTGCTGTACGTGGTGGCGAGGGTGGAGGAGCAGGCCTCGCTGTACCAGGGCACGTTGCCGTACTGCGTGGTGCTGCTGATGGACAGCGTGTAGATGCTGTTGGTGTAACCGTCACAGTTGCAGCTGTCATGCTCGCGGCCCCCATTCCCAGATGCCCAGACGAAGATGGAGCCCAGCCCGCCTCGGCCCTAGCAACAGAGGTAAGGTGAGGGCAAGCACCAACACTGCCACACACAGGAAACCCTAGGCTGGAGCCGGGGACGAGCAGATGGTGCCAGCCTGAGTCGGACAGACAGAGCAGATGCAGCTGGGACACAGGGGACAGCGTGACACCCCAGTCAAAGCCCACCAACCTGGGCACCCTCACCACCACTTTGCCTATGGAGGGTGCCCAGCACCTCGGCAGAGGCTCCAGGGCTGCCCCAGTGGTGACACACCAGGCAGCAGGAGGCCCAGACAATGTGAGGCTTCCAAGAGCCTAAGTCTTTTTCTGCTCAGAAGTCACCTGGCCTGACTCTGTCTGCACGGGATTGCAATGCCTGGCAGAGCTGCGGGAGCCCACAACACAGTCCTGGCCATGCTTTGGCACCCAAACGTGGCAGCTACCCTCGAAGAGGACACGACAGAGCCAGCGTGGCACCACATGCATCTCTCTGTAGGGGATCCCGGGCAGCACATGACACAGCTTCCCAGGTGGGCAACACTGCCAGCACAAAGGGACAGCGGGGGAGGACAGGTGGAGGAAGTGAGGGTGAGCAGCTGGCACAAAACCAGGCAAGAACCGGGAGAGGGTTTGGGAGAGGAGGGAGACTGTCCCACACAGGAGCCCTCACAGCAGTGAGGTAACACCACATGGGAGGAGTCCTGACTCAGCCATCACACAGGAAGAGCAGGAAAAACTAACAGAGCCTGATGGGCTGGCACATGGCTCATCCCGGGAGGGCCAGGGTAACAAGCAGGGCAGGCAGAGGAAGGGAGATCTAGGGGAACGGCAGGAGTCAGGCCAGCGCTCCCCCAGCAAACCCTCCTTCTCACCTGGCTGACCCCACGGAAGAAAGCCTCCTCTGCCAGCCGGGCCGGGCCATCCACAGTCTTGCCGTCGTCCTCAGGGCCCCAGCTGGCACTGTAGATGTGGATGTGGTTGGGGTTGAGGCCCAGGGAATGGGCCTCCACAGCATCAGTCACCTCCCCATCCAGCATGCGTACACCTAGGGCCAGAGAGCAAATGTCACAGGCAACCAGCTGGGGCAGAGTGGCCACGGTGCCGCTGGTGAAAACCCTCCAGCCCCTGCTGCCACCTGTGCCACGGGCTGTCACAGGGCTGCTCCAGCCAGCAGTGCTGAGGTCCCCAGCTCAGCTGCTCCTGCGGCCACTCAATGCCTTCAGGACCCGGCACAGGGCAGGGCAGCACCCACCTCCGATCCTGGCATTGTACGCCACGCCAACACCACAGATCCCATTGTTTGCCACAGCAGCCACTTCCCCGGCACAGCGCGTGCCGTGTCTGCAACCAAAACAGGACGAAGCATGCTCATACAGGGTGCGAGGAGCACAGGGGTGGGTACTGACTGCAGCCCCAGCAACCCCCACCCAGGCTGCCTCCCATCCCCTCGAACCAGGTAGCAAATGAAGGCTCCTCCATCTGCCCTCCTGCTCCAGAGCCAGGGCACTGAACAGCCCACACTGGCTCTGGGCAGAAAAAGGATGCTGCTCACATCAAAAAAAGGAGGTGAAGGGTTCCCCATGGGGCAGAAGTATGATGCCAGCCTCAAAGCTTCCAGCAGACCATGTGGGGTGGCACTGCACTAAGTCCCTGCCATACTTAGGCTCTGTATCTTCACCCCTCCCGGCTGCCTCACCTGTTGTCATTCATCTGTGTGTAGCGGGGCTGTGGGTCTGGGTCCTGGTCATTGACATCAAAACTTGCCCCTGGGTCCTGGAAGACAAATTGGGCACATGGAGACTGTCCACCTTCGCCACCAAGCCCCACTGGCCTTACTTCATGCCTGAGGCTGAGCTGAGCAGGGTGAGCTGGCTCCAATCCCACCTCCATGTCCCACCACGGTGGGCATCAGCCCTGTACCTCACAGCTCTGGGGTTGCCCAGCATGGACACAGCTGCCCAGACCGGCTCCCATGGCACTCCACCCTGCACCATTACCCACACTCACATAGTTGGCCTCCAGGTCAGGGTGGTTCTTCTCAATGCCGTCATCCAGGATGGACACCACGATGCCCTTGCCTGTGTATCCCTGTTCCCAGGCCTGACGCACGTTCAGGTCCCGCTGGTTTGTGTTGTACTGCCAAGAGAAGCCTTGGCACTAGGAGATACACCCAGCCATGGGCACTGTGATGGGTGTGTGCCCAAAACCCACCCAGCTCTCACCCTGCTCTTCTGTGGGTTGCAACGAGGAACCCCAGGGACCTGGGCACAGGGTTGGGCATAACTAGCTGAGGAGGGCTGCTCTGAAAGTGAGACTGAGCCCCAGACTGTGCTTGAGTCCCACAGACATGGCAACCTTTGCAGAGATCAGGCTTGTGCCCAAGCTCCAGGAAGCAGAAAGAGGCATGGACCCATTCTTGGGCCAGGCAAAGGGCCATACCCCCTAGTCCAACCCTGGGCTCCCCCCAGCCCACCCAGCACTCCAGCCAGGAGCCACAGCTCTGTGAGCAGAGCCTCCTCCCTGGGGTGTTCCCATCACACAGCACTAGGTGGCTGCCCCAGGCTTTCCCCCTCTTCTCCTTCTCCCTCCTGCCAGCCTAGCAGCCGCTGCCTGACAGCAGTTCCTAGGCTGCCACGTCTGCGTCCCCAAACTCACACCCGCAGTCATGAGCACATGCCCCTTCCTCACACGACACTCACCAGGTACCACTGCTGCGGGAACTTTGGGTCCGTGGGCTCCATGAAAATGTCTCGCTTGGTCCTGCGCTTTGCCACCTGCTGCTCCAGCCACTGCACCTGAGGGCAGAGAAGGCATGGGGTCCCCCGCTGACCCCTCAAGCCAGCAGTTTCCCGTGATGCCAGTCCCCAGCCTTCCTGCAGGGGCGCTCGCTGGGAAGCTCACAGTCAGCTC
Source organism: Machaerirhynchus nigripectus (assembly GCA_013397975.1). NCBI lineage: Eukaryota > Metazoa > Chordata > Aves > Passeriformes > Dicruridae > Machaerirhynchus > Machaerirhynchus nigripectus. The sequence continues at coordinate 63,122 of VZRQ01002448.1, forward strand.
TGGCCTGGCAGAGCACCGGACCTGTCAGAGCTACTGCCGCCCCCAGCCCGTCCCTCCAGGCCCCCTGTCTGGCCATGCCCTGCAAAGGCTGTGCTCCAGTGGAGCGGGACGGTCAGAGTGCCAAGCTCCACTGAGACTGCCGAGAGCTGCCACACCGCACAACGTGCCTTCTAGGGCCTGGGCTGAAGCCAGAGGATGGGGAAAACAGCAGTCCCCACACACCACTGCTCTGAGATCTGTTTATTGCCCTGCACTCCTTGTCCTGCGTACAAGGACACAGAGCTCTCCTGGGCCCTGGGACTGCAAAAACCCACAGGCCAATGACGCTGGCTCCACCAACCCCCTGCCCTTGCTAGACATGCAGTGGGCTCCCACCTGCCTCTGCCAAGGAATGGCTAAAGCAGCTCAGCCCCGTCTTGTGCCCAGTGCTGGCTCACGAGCCCTTGTGAAGTGCCCGGGACCGAAGCCAGGCCCTCCTCACTCGTACCTGCGGTTCCCTGGCCAAGCGGCTGTGCCAGGGCTGGTGGGGCGACAGGGAACGCTTCACCACACCGCGGTGCCGGAAGTGGTAATAGTCACCAAAGATCTGCAACAGAGAAATGCTGCTCATGGGACAGACACGAGAGCCTGGTCTCCCCGATTCTCTACATCCCACGTCTGCAATCCTGAGCTCCAGAGCTGCCACGCACAGGCCGGGCCCCCCACTCCAGAGTGGCTGGTGAGGCTTTATGTCCAGTACACTGGGCAAGACCTCCTGTGAGAGGCTGTGGCAGCTGGTGACAAGGCAGCTGGGAAGACCCTGGAGCAGCAGAAATGCAGCTGCTGCACAACTCATCCTCCCGCAGGTCCCCACATGGTAGCAAGTCTCACGTTGACCAAAAAAGCTGCTGCCCTGGCAGGAAGGCCGCAGGCAATCCAACGGCAGAGAGGGACAGGTCTTTCAGAGTCAGCCTGGGAGAGACACCAGACTCGGGAGACAAACGCACTGCTTCTCTCCCACTGCCAACCAGCTCCTCCTGGAGGAGGGCCCCAGGGGCTCCAGGCCCTGCACCCCAGGTGATCCCAGCCAGAGCAGGGTCTGCGCCAGCCTCTGCACCTCTGGACAGGCTGCTGTGCCCCACTGGAACACCCACCCAGTGCCAGCCTCTACCTGGGGCACAGCCAGTTTCAGTGGGGCAGAGCAGGGGGCATGCAGGCATCCAACTCCAGCAGGGTCCAACTTCCACTGCCAAGCAGCTGTGCTGTGCTTACCCCAGCTCCACTCCTAAGTGGGGACAGCCCAGCCTGGGACTGCAGCACAGCCCAGCTGGGGCAGGACGGGAACCCAGCACAGCTGGTGGGGCCAGGAGGCCATGCCGCCGCCCATATGGTTATTTTTAAATCCCGAACCCTCTCCACTGCTGTCATTTCCGTATCCCCTCCCGCACATCCTGGGGCTGAGGGACACAGTGGCCCCACCCTGGCCGCCCAGGGCCTCCCAGTCCAGCAGCTTGCCCTAACCTGGGAGAAGGGGCCAAGCACCCACCCAGCCCCCTGGGAGTCACAGAGCCCAGGCAGCAGCCACAGGCAGGATCCAGCTGCCCAGGCTGTGCCAGAGCTGGTGGGACTGGGCTGCAAGGGCTATAGGAATATGAGGACCTCCTCCATCTCAGGCTGCCCAAAACAGTCTGTTTGGGGCTAACAAACCTGCCCAGCTTATTAGAACTCTGCAGATGTGCTGCCAATCTGGACAGACTGGGCTGAGCAAGGTACACCCAGCTGAGCAGCACCCTCAGGCCCAGGGCAGCAGCTGGCTCCCCCAGGTATGCACTTCACCAGAAACCCCGAACCTGTTCCTCTGGCACACCGTGTTCCCCCAGCACAGCCCAGGATGCCTGTCAGTTCAGAGCCCTTGAGGAGATGTCAAGGTACAAAGCCTCTACACAGGGCTGGTGGGGAAATGCAAGCTGCAGGATGATTGTCCTCCCCCAGCATCCCTCACCCCCTCCGGGGGTATAGACAGAGCCCAGATTGTTCCTGCACACAGATCGCGGCTCTGACTGCTCATCCAAATGGATTAGGTCTGCATTGACACTGTGGTGGCAGCCAGGAGCTGGCTGGCCTACACACTTCCACCCTAATCCCCACCGTCCCTGTCCTCAGCAAGGGCAAAGCCACCCCCCAGCACCATGTGTCCCTGGTGCCAGTTCAGTGATGCTACCCGACCCCTGGCCACAGCTCACAACTACCCTGGCCAGTCCCAGGGCTAGAAGGGCTGCCTGTATGCCTGACCACTGCCCTGGGAGTGGAGCAACATGCTGGACCTGCAGCCCAGCAGTGTGGGAGGCAGGAGCACCCCCTCCCAGGATGGCACAGCCTGGGGATGGCACCAGCAGTGCCCTCCCCCAGTGATCCTAACGCCAGCAGCAGGGGGCAACACCTGTACCCCCTTCTCTGCATAATCCCAGCAGTGCAAACCCCCCCACACCCACCTCACTGCCACACCCAGCCCCCACCTCTGACCCACAACCCCCCACTGTCCCCTGTGTCCTCCTCAAGCCCCCTGGGTCCTCCCTCAAGCCCTCCTCAAGGCCACTGGCACCAGTCGTGGGCCTTCTGCCCGAGGTGCCACTGGCTCCCACTCCACAGGCATCAGGGGAGCCAGGAGTATGCCAGGACAGCACAGCTTTGGGGACAGTGCCCAGACCCCAGGCTGAGGCCAGGATCCTCTCAGATAAGGACCCTGGGGCCCTCTCACTGGGGCACTGCCAGATGCACCCAGTCCCCCCCTCCCAGCCTGGCTGCACATCCTCTGCCAGTGGCACATACCCCCAGGAGCAGCAGTCCAGAAACCTGGGAGGGAAAGCCAGGCTCTTTCCAGCCACACTCTTCCCACTGGACCACCATGACACCTCTGCAAAGCCCTGGCCAGCCAAACCTCGTCCCGCAGCACAGACACTGGGACAGGCTCCAGAACGGGAGAAAACATGCCCAGACCAGAAGCTCCTGCCACAGCCTGGGCTGCTGCAGCATGTGGGGCTCTGCTTGCAAGGGCAGGCTCACTGCTGCGAGGGGACAGAGAGCCGGGAAGAGGTGCCAGCCTCCAGCCACAGAACCACGCTGTGGGGAGAAGACAAGGGCAGAGCTGGCACAGAGCCTCTGTGGCTCGCAGGGATGGAACTCATGAAAGGCTTGGGCTCTCAGCTGAAGCACAAGACCCTGCACTGTGGAGACGAAGCCACAGAACCAGTGCCCCCTGGCCTGGCAGCCAGGCCTGGGACCTGGCACCACAGCATGATGGGAAGCACTGCCAGGAGCAGGCTGATGGCACCTCAGCCCCATCCTCACTCCAGGGGGTCTCATCACAGATCCAGTCTGGTGGGACATGCCATTCCCTCAGTCCCCTATGCATGGCAGCTGCCCTGGCCTGACAAGTTATTTCCCCTGAGATCTGTTCTGAGCCCCATCCATGCTGACAGCACCTGTGTAAGGCCACGCCACAGCCCACGACAGCCCAGACACCCTCAGTGGGGCCTAGCCACAACCCCTACAGTTCCCTTCTCTGGCACAAGTCCCAGAGGACTTGCGGCTCCCTGACCCAGACGGCCCTGAGTACCCAGTGCCCATGCAGGGCTCCTTTTGGGTGGCAGGACAAGGTCCTGCTGGCTTCTGCAGCAGCCACCTTCCCACTGCCACTGTTCCCAGCAGCTGCTCACAGCAAGGTCCTGACACCACAGTCACCAGTTGTGCAATTTCCTCTGGGATTTCACCCTGCACTTCCTTCCCGGAGAGACAGCTCACTCCCAGCACAGCCACGCACACTGCCTGGTCCCTGGCTGACAGCAGGGAAAGCTGAGTGTGGTGGGGACTTGCTGACACACCTTCTGTCAAGGACAGTAAGGGGTAAGGATATACAGCTGCTGTCAGACCCCCTCTGGAGAGAGCTCAGAGGCGCTGCTGCCGTCCCGCTGAGCCATGGCCATGCTGCACTGGGCAGCTTGCTGTGGGGAGCAACAGTGGAACCTGCAAACCCTCCCATCCATCACCACACAGCACTCCCAGTCCAGTTCTTTCACGCTAGGATGGGCTTTTCCTCCTTCCCCATCCAGCAGGCAGTGTGCCACGCCATGTTGTGCCACACCATGTCACCAGAAAGTCCCAGTGACAGGGGGAGGCCCTGGCTCCACACAGTTAACTGCCACCACCGAGTCAAGGCAGTGGATGCTGGAAGGCCACAGCAAATGGGCACAAACACAGTGGCCCTGCTGCCATAAAGAGCAGCCCTCAAGCCAGCTCCGGGACTAAGCCCAGCACCTGCCCAGACCATGGCAGACAATACTAGTTCCATGAGAAGGAGACTTACCGGGCCCAGGTTGAGGAATCCATGCTTCCTGGCCAGCCTGTCAGCCTCCTGGGGTCCTGCAGGGACGAGCACAGCCCAGGTGTTGGTGTAAATATGCTGGGCCAGCACCTCCTGGGCCAGGAGAGCGAGGGCAACCACCAGAGTCCAGAGCAACAGCAGCGAGCAGGGCCTCAGATCCATCAGAGTATCGGGGTTCCTCGAGCTGGGGAGCAGGAGGGTCCCAGGAGCAGGAGGGTCCCAGGAGCAGCAGGTCCAGCAGCCTCCCAGCGTCAGCACCCCGAGGCACACTGGCCTCTCTGCCCTGCTGGTCCCAGCTCAGCCCAAGCCCACATGGGGCCAAGCCCACAAAAGCACAGGAACAGACCGTCCAGGACACAAGCACAATCTGCAGAAAGACAGGACAGTGGTCAGGCCCAGAGCACCTTTCCTCAGACCTAGGGAGGGCAGGCTGCACCATGCCGAGATGTGGGTCAGGCACTGGGCAAGGGAGCCCTGGCACACAGCACCTGCTGGCCACGATGGCACACTGACAGCCAAGGAGCCGCCTGCCTTGGCGGTGTGCCCACATGTCTGCTCCTGCATGGCGATGCTGTTTACCTTGCCTGTTACCCAATGTTTGCTTATAAACACAGGGAACCAACCAGGAGGGGAGGAGGGCACCAAAGGAGGGGAGAGGTGAGGCAAGGGATACTGTTCCTCCTGCTGCTGCTACCCCTGCTCCAACTGGGATGGGACTATCTGGGTACAGAGCTGGGAGCAACCAGCATGGGAGGCCTGCCTCTCCAGTCCCAAGGGGAGACCAAAGGAGATCTCCCCACGTGCTGTGCGAGGAATCCCAGCAAAACCAGAGACTGGAAGGAGGAAAGTCAAGGAGGGCTCCTGATCTCCACCTAGCACAGCCCTAGACTCACATCTCCACGGCACTGACCAGGCAGCGCTTGGCAGCCATGGCAAGCGCTGTGCTGCCTGTCACCAGCAGCAGCTCAGCTCTGCCCTTCCTCGGAGCACAACATGGTGACACCGGTGTGACTCATCCCCGCAACCGGGTGGAAACCAGCACCAGGAAAAGGGGCACACCTCCAGCATGAACCCAGGGATGCCCAGGAACAGCTCACACCTTGTGGGAGGGCAAACCCAAGAAGCTCGTAGGGAAAAAACAGGGAGCAACCCACCCAGTGTAAGGGAGCCCAGGACACGATGGTGCCAGGTTGAGCTCCACACCCGGAGCTCCAGAGGGACCCTGGAATATCTGGTCATGCTTCAGAGACAGCTGGAAAGGTGAGAGCCGACAGTGCCCAGAGGAGCCACATCCCCCTCCGTCCAGAAGCGGCTACAGCGAGCTGGCAGCCTGCGGCGCTGCCGGAGAAGGAGAGAGCTCCAAGCAGCCGCCGGAGACCTCGCCGTAGGCTCCGGCACACAGTGCAGCGACGCTGGCACAAGAGAGTTTCCCCACCAGCGACCACACCTCGGCCAGCCGCGGGCCGGGCCGCCCCTTCGAAGCACCCAGAGCCGCGAGTACCCGCCGGAGGCTGTACCGGAGTCCCGGGTGCCCGACTGCCAAGGCCCACAGCACATCACAATGGAACACTATCTGCTACGGTCCACCAGTGTCCGTGCCAATACCTGGTCCCCGAGCCGGGCAGTTTCCCCACCTCGCTGGTCCCGACGCCAGCAGCCGTCCCACTCCGGCGGCGACTGCTGCACGTGGGGACAGTCCGGCCGCCGGGGGAGAGCCCGGATCCCGCG
>VZRQ01002448.1:69765-80937 GCA_013397975.1 Machaerirhynchus nigripectus
CGGCCCGGCCGCCGCTCTGCCGGGCGCCGCCGGATGCCGTCACCGCCGCCCGCCCCTCCCGTCCCGTGCTGCAGCGCCGGGTCCGCCACGGACCCCCGGCAACCCCTCCGCGCCGCCCGCCCGGGGCACCGCCAGAATCGGGGCCGTTCCCCCTCGCCAGTACCGGGCACGGCCCGGGGCTCTGCACGGCCTCTCCTGCAGCCCAGCATGGGGCTGTCCTTGCCACCCGGGGGTTACCTGTGCCAGCCCAGGCAGGAAACCCGGATCTGCCCTGTGAGAGCCGTGAGCCCCCGCCATGGGCCCGCGGCACTGACCAGAGGTGTAAGGGTGCCTGCAGTGAAGGGCACACAGAAGACGCCCCGTCTCCCACCTGGTGCAGCAAGTGGTGCGTTATGCTGCGACATGCGGCTGGCAGGACATGAGCCCCGCCAGATTAGCCTGTTCCAGCCCTGGCAGACCCCGGAGCCAGGCTGCGGGAATGGCGCTTCCCATGAGGTCCATATCGTGGGGCTGCAACCCCAGGTCGGTGTGCAGCAGCCTGACAGATAAACTGTCTGGAAAGGAGCAACAGAAGGAAAATATATCAGCCGTGTTTCAGGAGAGAGACTTCCACCAAGGAGAAAAGGTGAGAAGTGAAACACAGCTTCAGTCATTTGTAAAGAACAACCCGCTGTGGGCACAGGACCGTGTCATTAGCAACATAAATGCAGCAGAACCCAAAGTGACCTGAACCCAAACTGACCTGAATCCTCCACACCTGCGATGGGTCTGGCAGCCTTGGGCAGGAGCAGGTCCTAGTGCTCCTTACAGAGAAAAGGAAGTCACTCGGATACCATGATCGAGATGGTGAAGCATTAGCAATCACACAGGAAACAGTCACCTTGGTAACCGAGATGCTGAGAACAGCCCAGAAAATCTAGCACAGGGCAGGTTGCTGTGCTAAACTGGGTTAGTTCTGCAGGGCAGCACCCTGACCGCAGGTATTCAGGCTGGGCCAACCCTGGCACCCTGGGGCTGTGGTGCCCCAGGCCCACCTTCAGGGCCACAGTCCTGCCGGGGGGAGAAGTCACCCACCAGACAGGCAGCACTCACCCCCAGTGTCACTGTAGCACACTCTGGAGTCGTCCCTGCAGCTGGCAAGCCCAGGCTGGCTCTGGGGGACACAGGGAGCTGGCTGTGCCCCATGGGGTTATATGGAGGATACACGGACAGGGGCAGGTCCAGAGCTGGAGTCCGGGCAGGTGGTGGGAGGGAAGGTGGGAGGTGGGCTGCCTGCCCCACCCATGCACCTTATCTCTGGATGCCTCCTTTGGGTGCTGGCAGCCGTGCCTAGGCCGGTGAGGAGCTGCTGCACCTGGCCCTGTGACACGTGGTGCTGAGGAGAGGAGCTGACAAAGGGCCCTTGTCACTACGGGCTTATCGCGGTGCTGCGGGGCAGGCAGGCAGGAAGTACCGCGCTCTTACATAAACCACTGGCCTGGGACCCATGCTGACCCCACAGCTCTGCCAAAGAAAATGCCTGGGTCGGGAAGCACCTGGCTGCAGGTGGCACAACGCCACGGACGGGGAGGAGACCCACTGTCCCAGCAGCCCCCTGGGGCACCAGCATGGATCTGAGCGGCTGCTGTGCCTCACTCACCTCACAGGGCTTCCAGGCACCCCTCTCGACCCCCAGCCACAATGCAGCAACGAGGTGAAGCAGCTGCTGCAGCACATCTGCCAGGATCACAAACCCTCCTCTCAGGCTTGGGGACCATGGCTCAGAGGCACCAGTGCACCCCAGGAGACAGCAGGAGCAGCTGCTCCGTGTGGCAGTGCCCAGCAAACTGGCAGCACTACTGACAGCCAGCCATACTGTCCCATCCTGCGAGGTCTGCTCTGCCAGGATCCCCTGGGGCTCCCACTACAGCCACAGGGGCGAAACTGCTCACCGGGGCTGGGAGAGAGTCCCCTACACTCCCCTTCACTGAGCACACTCTGTGGTGTGGCTTGGCTGTGTACACAATCAGGAGAAACCTGCTTCACAGGAAAATCATGTCCATTTTTAGCTTTCAGGTTGCAGAGATTGCACAAGCCCAACAGTGATACAACTGCCCATCTGCCCAAGCTCCCTGCGAGGCAGAGCAGCACGGGGCTGCACCCCTGCCTGCAGGAACCCCAGCCTGGGGGACCTGCAGGATTGCAGGTTGAAAGCAGCCAGTGAGTGGGCAACAGCACAGGAAGGGCAGAGAGCCCACAGAGAGAAACCAGCAGAGAAAACCAAGTAACAGGCAGCAACGGCAGGCAGAAACATCTGGATAGACCAAATCAATACCTGAAGGTTTACCCAGCACAGAGCAGCCTGCTCTGTCCCCCATGCCAGCAGAGGTGAGCCCACAGCCCCTCTGCTGTGCTGTCCAGCCCTCTCCCTGCACCCATCCTCACACTCTCCCGACGCTGAGGCTGCAGTCCCCTTCCCTGGAGTCTCTCCAGTCCATCTCCTCCCCTCCACACTGGATCCTACCAGCAGGCCCTTTGGTGCCCAGGGAACTAGGACTGCCGTGGCCCAGGCAGGATCTATGCTCCACAGGGTCTTGCTGGCTCCAGTGGCTCTATTCATCTCTGCCTCCCAGACACAACATCTCACTGTAGCCACATGCAGGGACTTGGGCCCAGCCTAAACACCCTGACCTTGTCCTGCAGTACAGCTGCAGACACAAACAGCAGCTGCTCAAGGTGGGTTCTGTAACTATCTGCCTTAGGCTTTGTCAGCAGCAGTCGTAATGCTACCAAAGTATAGATCCACAGCCTAGTCTGGCTCTGCCCCCTGCTCTGGGCTGCGGGATGTGCCCTTCCATCACCTGTCCTGTGACAGCACCCTGTCATCCCCTGCTGTACAGGTCCAGGGATATCCTTGCCCAGCCCAAGTCCATAAGGTGCCTGTGGCACTTGGGGGGTTCCACGCAAGTGACACGCACAGGAACACAAGCACACACGTGCAGGGAACACCAGGCTGGGAGCCCACCTGGGGGCCAGCAGCATGAATGCCGTGTGCCCATGGGCTTCGGTGGGCTGGGGAGGGTGTGCTCACAGCTATGGACACACAAACCCAGCCCAAAGACCAGCAGGTGCAGCTGGTACAGCACGGAGGGGCAGACTGGCCCATGCTCCAGGCTCACTCATGAAGCGGCTGCCAGCCTTCCATGGCCTCACACCACCCCAGGAACGCGGGGCTCAGCCCCATGAAGTGCCTCCCCGCCACCACAGCCCAGCTGCCAAGCGCTGCAGGGCCAAGACGTCAGCAGCCACTGTGCTGGGGAAAGGGGACATGGGGCAAAGAGACATCACAGTGAAGGGCATCTTCCTCCCATGGCCTCCAGCACCTGCAGCCACAGAACTGAAGGCATTTCCCTGTTTGCCCAGGTCTTTAGTTTTGCTTCACCTGAATGGGACAGTATCTGCTTTGTGTGCTATCCCCAAGCTTCCCCTTGGCTACTTGGCCAACTGTATCTCCAAGCCCTGTTAAAGCTTACTCACCAGGTGGGAACACACTGTGACAACCCTCAACATTAACAACATAAACACAGAGTGGGTGCTCTGGTTGCCATCTGGGCGCAAAGGCCAGAAGCACACCAACAAGCACACGGATCTGCTCTTGCTCATTCCTGGTAGATGCTGTAGGATTATAAAGGCACTGATGCCTCAGTTGCTCAGGCAAATCACCAGCTTCAGAGTATCAAGGGAGCCCTGCAAACCCTGTCCCATGAAGAGACATACTGAAGCAGGAGAGCCCTGGACAGAGCCCCTATTTCTGCCTGCAGCAGAAATGGGTCTGTATGGACAGTGCTGCAGGGAGACCCTTCCCCAGAACTAGAGCAGGGATGGAGTTTGGATGCCAGGCACAGCCAGCTGGTGCTGCAAGGGGCTGGGCCCACCAGCCCCCATGCCTGGGGCAGCCACCCCTGCCTGCAGCCTGGCCAGAACATAGTCACCCAACTGGATCTGCCCAGCACTGGCACCTCTGTAGGCCAAGGAGAGTCCTCCAGGAGAGAGTCAGCCTCCATGGTGGCCTTGGAACCTCTGCAGCCACTTCTGGGACCAGACCAGGGTGGTACTGCTGCCAAGAATTGTGTCTGCTCTCCCCTAGACTGGCTGCATGAGATGCTGCCACAGGGATATCTCCCAGCCCAGACCAAGGACACTAAAAGACAAACACTTCCCTGCACTCCCTTAGGGATCGTGTGCCAGTGCTGACCCACCAACTGGAAAAGCACACGAGCACTGGGCTTTCCTGGCTGTCAGTGCTGGCCTCACTGCACACGGCCTCTGCCACACAAGCACGAGAGCACCCGCTCCGCTACTGGCAGTGCACTGCTAAAGCATGGCTCTGCCCCCCTGCTTCCTAAATTTCCCTGCCAGCAAGCAGATTTCATGGGAGATAAAACCTCTTCCTCAAAACCTCTTCCTTTCTTCGTAGAAGCTGGCAGAACGTAGCAGGCAGAAGGTGGCAGATGTGGCCGTAGTGGCTTGTGACGCAGTTTTACCCAACTTAGGAGAAACGATTATCTTCTGTGGCAGGATGCGCGCTCAGGGACATCCCGCACCAGCCACTCGCTCCGACACCGTGAAACCTCGCACCCCTCGGAAGCTGAGACATGCTGACACACGCAGCACACGGCTGCTTATGGAAAACCCCCTACGAAGCACCCGTGGCCGGAGCCTTTCCCCACAGACACGTTACCACACCCGTGCCACCGGGGTTCCCAGGAGCTCCCCCAGCCCCGCTCTGCAGCACGGCGGAGGGTCCTGCCTCAGCGGCAGCGGCCACGCCTCCTGGCGCTGGCCAGGCCGAGGGCTGTAGGGGACACGGCTTTTTGTCCTCGCTGCCCGGGAGGCGGGGAGCCGGGCACCAGCACTAGGGCTTGGTGGGGCTGGCTGGCAGCGAGCAGAGCAGGAAGACTGGGGCCAGGGCTGGCTCCGGCTGTCGGGAGCAAAGCGGGACGGCCTGCTCTGCCGCGCTGCAGGGAGGGGCTGCACGGCCTCAGCAGCAGCCACGGCCACCTAGCCCCCGCTCTGCCCCGAGCAGCCGCGCTGGCAGCGGGCACAGCACAGACACACCAGCCCCACTGTGCACCAAGCGAGCAGCGATTTTCCCAGGCTTTGCCGGGGAAATTCGGCACAGGAATTTGCCAGACGCCGGACGTTTCCCACAGCTCAGCGAGTTACGGGCGACCCTGAGCCCTCGGTGTTCCAGCAGTGGCCGGCTCAGATCCAGCCCCGCACGGAACACTCCCTGCCCGAGAGGGTGGGCGGCAGCAGGGACGGCCGGGCCGTCCCAGTGCTGTTCAGACACGGCCGGGGGTGCCAGGCGAGTCACGCCCCGGGCGAGCAGCACAGCCCCGTCTCGGCGTTGCCCGGTCCCGACGGCCGCTCCCTCGCCCTGACGTCCCGTGGATGGCGGAAAATCCGCACCGTGCGGGAGGGAACGGAACCTCTCCCGGCCGAAGGCGGACGCCGAAACGACCGGGGACTGCCCCTACCACCCAGCCCTAGGGTCCGGCGCACCCCGGGCCGGGCCGAAACGCAGGCACGGGAGCAGAGCCAGAGTCCCAGCCCCAGTCCCGGTCCCACTCCCCTCGGCAGTGACCCCGGGCCCAACGTCACTTCCGGCCCCCCGCACGGTTCCGGACGCGGCGGAAGCGACAGAGGTTCCGGTTCCGGGTGAGCGCTCGAGGCGCCGTTGTCAGCGGTACCGTTCGGCTCGGCTCGACTCGGCCCGGCCTCCGCCCGCCGCCACCATGTCGGTCCCCAGCGCCCTCATGAAGCAGCCGCCGATCCAGTCCACGGCGGGCGCCGTGCCCGTCCGCAACGAGAAGGGTGAGCTGGGGCGCCGGGGCTCAGCGGGGTGGCCGCAGGGCCGGGGCTGGGGCCGGGACGGCGGGGGCGCGGGGCCGAGACCCCCGGTGACGGCCCGGCTCCCGCAGGCGAGCTGTCAATGGAGAAGGTGAAGGTGAAGCGGTACGTGTCGGGCAAGCGGCCCGACTACGCGCCCATGGAGTCCTCGGAGGAGGAGGACGAGGAGTTCCAATTCATCAAGAAGGCGAAGGAGCAAGAGGTCGAGCCCGAGGAACAGGAGGAGGAACTGGCCAACGACCCCCGGCTCCGGCGCCTCCAGAACCGCATCGCCGAGGACGTGGAGGAGCGGTGAGTGCTGGGTCAGGCAAGAGCTGAGCCCCCTTTGCCTTTCTGGGGCTGGGACTCTGTTCTGCTATGCTACAGGGAGAAACTGCACAGGGCAGGAGCTGGGAACGTTGTCCAGGCAGTGCAGGAGAGTCTGTGACTTGTCATATCCACACTGCGCTGTGCCATGGGCTGCTTTCCAACCAGGAGCCAGCCAGGCACAGCTCATGTCCGGGTGCGTTTGGGTGGATGGTAGCAAAAACAGGCTCCAAAATAGAAATTAGTGCAGCGTGCTGAGACTCAGGGTAGTGAAGGAGGGGTGATGTCTCATTAAATGTACTCTGGGCAGGGAGCACTGAGTGCTGTTTGCTTCCCATGGAGCTGCTGTTCCCATGGAGCTGTGCCGTTGGTTTTGTTTCCAGTAACAAGGAGTCTTCTCACTGGGAACTCCATTCTTACTTGGAGCATGGACAGGGAAGAGCTGCCAGTGCCCAGCCACTGCACCCTCCTGAGAGAACATGGCGATTCTGGCCCCATTTGTCAGTCCCAGCACTTACCATGGCCTCACTAGAAGCAATTTGCAAACAGTCACCTTCCTGCAGCCTCCTTATGTTCCAAGTGCCATGGGTTAACTGGGGTCTCTTGCAGGCTGGCAAGACACCGCAAAATCGTGGAACCTGAAGTGGTTGGGGAAAGCGATTCAGAAGTGGAGGGGGGAGAAGCCTGGCGCCTGGAACGGGAGGACACCAGTGAAGAGGAAGAGGAAGAGATCGATGATGAGGTGCGTTTGCAGAGCAGGATAATGGGCCTAGGAAAGCTGGAAGGGCACAGGTTGGAACTGCCCTTTGCATGGATATGTGGGCTGTCTGATGTATCTGGACAAGTGTCACACCTGGCCATGACTTAACTGGTGGGTCACCATCCTCTGGCATGGGACAGGACACTGGGGGAGGCCACCCCATGTCCAGAGAGGCAGGTGTATCTTCTCAAAGCCAACACTCCAGACATCACATGTTTGACAGGAGAGAGAGAAGTGGTAGCAGGGCTGGCCTCTGACTGCTCTCTGCTTGTTCCCATTAGGAGATTGAGCGTCGGCGCGGGATGATGCGTCAGCGAGCACAGGAAAGGAAAACTGAAGAGATGGAAGTGATGGAGTTGGAAGATGAGGGTCGGTCTGGAGAAGAGTCCGAGTCAGAGTCTGAGTATGAGGAGTACACGGACAGCGAAGATGAAATGGAGCCACGTCTCAAACCAGTCTTTATCCGCAAGTAGGTGATGGAACTGTGTGGGCTGGCCTTGGGATGTGGGAGTCAGAAGCTGGGGCCCAAGCAGCCCCTGCTGCCATGGTCTCTTCTCACTGAGGAAACCATTCACCTCCGTGGGGTGGGGCAGGATGGTCACAGCCTGGCAGGGCACAGCTAGGGAGCAAGGGGCAATTCCTGCACCCAGAGCCTCATATCAGTTGCATTGGGTTGCTGTGGGATCAGGCTGTGGAGTATGACTGGAGCCCTTGGGCAAGGGGGCCGTATGGTGACAAAGGGACCTGCTAGCCCCCAGAAAGGGGAGAGCCCCGGGACCTTACCTGTCCTTGGAGAGGGCAAAGGCTGAAAGCAGCTGTGGTGTGGAAGCCAGCAAGAGGCTGAGTGGCTGCACTGGCTCATGGAAGGGCTGAAGGCTGTTGTGGCCCTGCTCACAGGAAGGACCGCATCACAGTTCAGGAGAGAGAAGCAGAAGCCCTGAAGCAGAAGGAGCTGGAGCAGGAGGCAAAGAGGATGGCAGAGGAGAGGCGCAAGTACACGCTTAAGGTATGGAGGGGTGGGCTGGAGGCTGGGGGGCAGTCCCTGCAGCAAGCTTAGCTTGGACCTCACTGCAGATCGTAGAAGAGGAAGCAAAGAAGGAGCTGGAGGAGAACAAGCGCTCACTGGCAGCACTGGATGCACTCGATACAGATGATGAGAACGATGAGGAGGAGTATGAGGCCTGGAAAGTCCGTGAGCTGAAGCGTATCAAACGAGACCGCGAAGAACGAGAAGCGTGAGTATTGTCTGGCAGACATGAGGCTGAGAGCCCATAGGCAGTTGAAGCACCTTTTCCTCAGGCTGCCCTTTGGCAGCAGGGTCCCAGCTGGACCGAATGCCCCAGCGCCCCTCCTGCCTGCCCCTGGGGTGCCTTTGCTCCCCAGCAGTAAATGTGTAAACTCGCAGGCGGTAGCTGGTGAGAGCCTCTCTCCCAGGAGGTGCTGTGGGGACACAGGGTCTCAGGGGCTTCTCTCCCACCCAGCATGGAGAAGGAGAAGGCAGAGATCGAGCGTATGCGGAACCTGACGGAGGAGGAGCGCCGGGCTGAGCTCCGGGCCAATGGCAAAGTCATCACCAACAAGGCAGTAAAGGGCAAATACAAATTCCTGCAGAAGTACTACCACCGCGGCGCCTTCTTCATGGTGAGTGTGCTGAGGGCCAGGCACTGGCTGCAGGTGTGAGACCGCAGGGCCACCTTTTCTCTGTGGGGAGCCTCCCCTCTCCTGTGGTGCCCTGCGGCTGCGCGTGCCCCTGGGACAAGACAAGAGCCAACCTTCAGAGGCAGCATGGGGTTGAAGCTGGCCCAGAGTGACCTCACCAGAGCATGTCAGGTTGGGGGTTCCCAGTTGAAACGGAGGTGAAGCTGCAGAGCTGTCCCTGTGCTGCTGTTTGGGCTGACAGACCCAGCCAGAACCAAGTCAGCTCTGCATGGCCCACTGGAGAAGCAGCCTGGGGAGCAATGCTCATGTCCCCCACTCCAGCAGGAGTTAATAGGGCTGCAAGTACTGTGGCAGCCCTGGCAAAACAGCAATATGACCTTCAGGCAGCTTTTCCCCACTGCTGCCAAGACTTGCTGGAACCTTTTAGGCTGAGCAGGTTTGTCCTTCTCCTGCAGGATGAGGATGAGGAGGTGTACAAGAGGGACTTCAGTGCTCCGACCCTCGAGGACCACTTCAACAAGACCATCCTGCCCAAAGTCATGCAGGTGGGTGTGCTGGGAGAAGGTGCCCAGCTCATGTGCCAAGGGGTGTGAGTTCTGGGCAGGGGGGAACAGCAGGTCCTGCATCCCTCCTAAACAGCTGCTCACAAGTTCTTCTGCTCCCCAGGTCAAGAACTTTGGGCGCTCAGGGCGGACAAAGTACACACACTTGGTGGACCAGGACACCACCTCCTTTGACTCTGCCTGGGGCCAGGAGAGTGCACAGAACACCAAGTTCTTCAAGCAGAAGGCAGCGGGTGTGCGGGATGTCTTTGAGAGACCCTCAGCCAAGAAACGAAAAACGACCTAAGGGCATGGGCAGGAGGGTCTGGTGTGGCTGATGCTGGCAGGAGGGCGCTGCTCTGCCAGCTGCCAGAGCCTGGGCAGGGCCAGAAGAGACATGTTCCAGGACTCCTGTGGTGGCAAGCCCTTCTCCTGCCTGTACCACGCCTACCCTGATGCAGTGTTCCACTCCCCGTGCTGAGCAGACCCGTTGGGCTCCTTGCCCATGCACTGTGGAGGATGATGGCCTGTGGTGCTGGCCAGGCTGGTGGCCACACTATGTCCCAGCAACAGCCATCCAGGAGCCTTGGCAGTGCCCGGCACGTTGCAGCAGCACCCCTGGTTCCAGCACATCCACTTCTGGAGGAATTACAGGATTTTTGCATCCATCTGGTCTACAACCCCTTGCTTGTACTGTCCCTGGTGTCAGTCTGGGCCCTGTTTTGGAGTGGTCAGCCATGACCCCATCTCCTCACCCTGTTCCTGCAGGGCTTGGCTTTTCTACCTGTGTGGGGTGGGAGGGTTTGATTAAAGATTGGATTTTCTTACACACTCTGGCCCCATTGTTCTTACAGATGTGGCCGTCCTGTTCTGTGCCTTCCTTGTGAGCCATGGTGAGCTGGGGCAGCACAGGAGGCACCAGCCTGGGCAGGGCATGCATGAGCAACCCTCACCACTGCCTCCTGCCTGTGGCCTGGGCCTGTCCAGCCTGTAATGCCCCGGAGCAGAGACTAAAAGAGGAGAGAGCAGTGTGTCTTGCTGCACAGGCAGGTCACTTTGTCCTGCTCCAGTCACAGGGGTGCCCAGCTGGCATTGCCAACACAATGGCATATGGCTGGGTTCCACTTGGGGGTGCCATGCACCCAGAGCCAGCGTAGACCACAAAGACAGCCCAGTCCCACCAGTGCCTTTATTGGTACGGCAAGAGGCCCACGCCCGACAGCCTGTGGCCACCCAGCTCAGTTGGTGAGGGTGATAAGAGCCTCCACCACGTTGCCCATGTGCTCACGCAGGCTACGCTCCGCTGCGGCCCGTGATATTTCCATCTCCGTCATCTGCAGGAAAACGGCCACAGCCCCATACAGCAGCTGCAGGGCCCCACGGGCCTGGTGGGGTGCAGTGGGGGACACCCACCCACGGGGACACCTGACCAGCCTCAGGGCAGGCATGCACCGGCCTCCTCCATAGGTGCAGTTTTGCACCCAAGATTTGGGACACGTCGCAGCCTGCCTGGGGTCCCGCCCCTACTCACAATCAGCTCTAGGTCCTCCTTCTTGATGGTCACTTTTGCCAGTTCTTTCTCCCTATGACAAGAAACGGACAAACCTCCGGTGACCAACATCCCCCGCTGGCCACTGCCCCGGTGCTCCCTCGGCCGTGCGGCGGGCAGGAGCGACCCCTCGCAGCAGTGTGGGATGTGTGCTGGGAGGGGGCCGGGAAGGGGCCGGGAAAGGGCCGGGATATCAGACCGCAAAGCAGATGCCTGGGTCGTGTCCCGAGTGGTGATACTTTGCAAGACAGGCACTGCCCCGGAGCGAGCGCGGACGGTTACCTCTCCTGCTTCGCTTTCTGCTCCCGGGACCTCCGGTCTCCGATCACCGACATAGCCTGCCAGAACGAGCGCGGTCACTCCGCTGCGCGGCACCGGGCGGGTCAGCGCCACGCCGGCGGCACGGGCACCGGCACCGGGACGAGCGTGCAGGCGCGGTGGTCAGCGCCCGGCTCGGCCCCGCT
>VZRQ01002448.1:92310-105201 GCA_013397975.1 Machaerirhynchus nigripectus
GCCGCGACTGCCGGGGGTCGCCCGGGCCGGGGACACCGCGGAGCGCATGCCGCCGCGCCGTTACCTAATGCCGGGAAGCGGCTCAGGGGATTAGTCCGGGCCGGCGGCAAAAATAGCTGGCTCAGGGCGAGCCCCGCCGCGGGGCTCCCGCCGCCCGCCCCGCCCGTTGCTTCCTCCCGGGACCACCCGCCCGCCGCCGTCGCGCGTTCCGGGCAATGCCGTGGCCGCAGGCGGAGCTGTGCGGGCGTCTCCGGTACTGAGGTTGCGGGCCGGGTCTCCGGCTCAGCCTTCTTCACTTGCGGCTCTCGGCGGTGCAGGGCTGCAGGCGGCGGCAGAGGCACCGGGCCTGGCGGGGGGGAATCGGGCACCGGCGGGACTCACCAGCGGCCGCTGTTGTTGCAGGGGGCACCCAGGCCCATGATCGCCTTCCAAGGCAACTGGGGAGTGAATGAGGGAACCGCAGGGCCTAGGGCGGCCACGGCGTCGAGGAGCCAGGGGGAACCGAGGGGATCAGGGTCCCCTGGGCGGCCAGGGGTTGGGGGATCGAAGGGACGGCCGGGGAAGCCAGGGCGGGGGTGAATGCATTGGGGGACTGAGGAAATCGGAGGAACGTCCTGGTTCCCGCGGGCCAGTGTCGTCGGTGCTCCCGTCGTTGGGAGCAAGCCGCGGTGGGCGGCCTTGCGGGCTGGGTCCGCTGCGCCCTGGGGAACGGGAGGGCTGGGGGGGACCATGATTCTGACGACCTGTCCTGCCGGCAGTGCGTGACGGTGCCGAGAGAGCCCGGCCCTCCCCCGCTGCTCTTCGCTTTAGCCCATTCCCGCTGCAGCTAGGACGAAGCCGGAGACAGCTTCGAGTGCACACGGCTGACAGTGCCCCGGTGAGTCTGGGGTCACCCAGCCCTGCGCTCATCACTGGAGCTGTGGGCACGGTCGGGCACAGACTCGCTGCCCCGGTGACAACTCCCACCGGCCAGCATGAGCCCTCGCGGCGGCGGGAGGGGACGCCGGTGGGCAGCTCCGGTAGGGTGCGGGAGGACTAAACGGGGAGGAGGCCCAGGAGTAGCGACAGGCTGCCCTGCATCAGCGCAGGTACAGCGGGGCTCTGAGACAAGTGACAGGGAGGGCAGTAGGGTCTGGGAGGGCTCAGTTGCTGCTGGAGTCTGGCCATAGGCATGATGGATTCACTCCCGGGTGCTCAGCGCCTTTGGGGCAGGATTTGACCCCATCCTCTGCTTCCCGGGTACTTGGTGCTTGGGGATGTTTCCTCAGCTTTGGTTTCTGGTCTCTGCTGTCTCTCCCACCCCAGGAGCCCGGACCGCAGACCCTTGTCCTCCCTGGTGCCTCCGCAGCAATCTGGGGGCACGGCTCACCTCAGGCCACTGGCACAAACCCTCCAGGGAAGAGGGCTCCTGGGAAGAGTGGGAGCCTCGGAGCTGTGTGTGGGGAGAGCCCAACTCAGTGTAGCTGCTTCCCCAAGGCATCAGGTTTCTCCCTCTCTGTCCCCTTTCCAGCAAAGCCCCCATCCCACACCCACCGTGGCTCCGAACTCAGCCACTGGCTCGTGTCCTGGCCATCCCAGTGCATGATGCAGCAGTGGGTGGGGTGCAGCCCTAAGGACAGGGCACATCTGAGTACTGACGCAAAACGAGGGGCGGGGCAGCCCTGGACTGTACTGGCTGGAGCTGGCAGGGAACCGTGCAGCACTGTGTTCTGCCTTGGGAGCCTGAGACAGACTGGTGCTGGTGCGGAGCGAGTTTGTCTTTCAGAGGCGCCTGGCACTGCTGCATTTCTCAGATGTGAGAGCCAACAAAAGGTCCCAGACCTGACTCGCTAGAGTGGCACCAGGGCTGCCCACAAAAGCTCTGCATGCAGCTCCCGAGGGCATGGGGCCAGCTGCGAGCTGGGCCTCTGTCTCCCAAGCAGTCATGCTGGGGAGCTGGAGAGCCCGGAGAGCGAGGCAGGTGATGGCTGGGAGGAGAGAGCCCTATGCCTGGAGCAGCACCTCTCCACCTGTAGAGGTGAGGGGCTGCCCCAGGGCAGGCAGCTGGGGACACAGCACGGGGTGTACGGCCCTGCCAGCTCATGCAGCAGACGCCAGAACAGCCCCTAGAGGGCCCTGGGAGGAGACAGGTGTCCCAGAACAGCACTCCTGGCAAGCACAGAAGCTTTGGCCAGGAGGCCAGGGCAAACACATGGACAGTGGAAACCTGGATGAAGCCCACAGTCTCATGGCCTCATTAGTCCATCTCTACCACAGTTACGTGGCTGAGTAGGGCAGCCCCCCTGCCCTGCATCCCAGCCCCAGAAGCTCCCTGAAAGGCCCTTGGGATCTATGTCCACCAGAGCCGTGAAACTGCAAGTTTGGCTTTGGAGAAGGGGCTTTCCAGTGAGCTCCAAGTCCTAGCTGCGGAGGAGGAGAGGGGCTCCAGAGAGCTTTTATCCACGTGATGATCTGCTCCTTGCCAGATGCCAGGTTCCAGGCGAGCAGCTTCTCCTCAGCTGAAATTCCATATTACTTGCAAGTAAGAGAGCTTGGCATCCACTGCCACAAGGCTCCCTGTTGCTTAGTGTAATTTGGCCCAGCCCCACAGCCCGGAGGGGCTGAGATGAGCTCCTGCCTCATTGCCCACAGCTGCAAGCTAGGTCTGGGCACAGCCATGGCACAGCCCTACCTGCTCACTGCCCCCCAGACCTCGGGTCTTGGCAGGAACATGGGGCCTGTTCTGCCACACGGGTCTTGCAGGCCCAGGGAGACCACGTGTCTCCCAGCTGGGGCAGGCAGTACTGCACTGAGTACCACGACCTGCATGCTCTTGGCAGCAGCAGGAACTGGAGAGTGGTGCAACTGGGAGCCACGATGCAAGGAACAGAGGAATGCAAGGCAAGCAGCACACCTGGGCATGATGGCATCATAGAGCTGTGCTCTGGTCCTGCCCACCCGGGCTTTGGGTTTCAGGCACTTGAAGCTACAATTGTGCACCAGTACCACCCCCTCAAAAAGGTGAGCCTGGATGCAGGACATCTCCAGGTTTCTTCCTGGACATGATCCATACATTTTTCCCCTCCAGACTTATCCCAGCTAGCAGCAGGAGAAGAATCACTGTGAGTATTTCCAACAAAAGCTGTCTCACATCAAAAGCCTGATTCTGTAGTTTGAAACTGCTGCTGTTTTTTCCTTGCTCATCCGGACCTGTGTCTGAAGCAGTGCCGGCTGCTCTAGCTGCCCTGAAGCATCTGGGGCCAGCTCCTTCCCTGCTCCCTGCACGGCCATGGCAGAACCAAGCATCTGGAGATCTTTTGCTAAGGCCTGAGCCAGCTTGGGGGAATGTGTTACTTTGGGTGGTGGCTTCCCTCTTACATGGGACCAGCTCTCCATGCAGGTCTCACTGAAAGCAAGGTCTGTAGCCATCCTGTTTGCCAGGTATTCCAGGCAACAAATCTACAGCTCCTTCCTCAAATGCCTGTTTCTCCTCAATTGAAGCTCAGTACCTTCAGTGCAGTTGCAGCAGTGAGGGACATCTGGGCAGCCACCAGCACAGCCCTTCCTCATCCTCTGTCCCTCCTGCCAGATGACTTCCCCAGGCCTGTGCTAACTTCACCAAGGCTGCTCTGAGCACCAGTAATGATGCTGTGGGGCAAACATGCTGAAGAGTTTTACCTGTGTTCAGTGCCCCAGCTGCCACCAGATCAACAGTCACAGACCAGGGAGCAAAGCCAGGATCAGAACCACTTCCCCTGGCTCTCCTTGGCTTGGTGGAGGGCACTGCCCTTCCCACCAAGGAAGCAGCACTCCAGTTTGGTGTTACATGGGTAATTGTCAGCTGTCAGTGGAGCTTGTCGTGTTCCTTTTCCTTGCAGCAGTGCCTGGAGCCCACAGCCAGGTGCAGGGCTCCTGCCAGTCTGTGCAGGGACCACTGGCCATCACATGCTCCGCCAAAGGTGCCTTGACACCTGCATGCATTAGGGGACAGAGCACCTGCCACAGCAGCAGAGCACAAGAAGGTAGATGTGGTTTGAGATACTAATGTAGCTGGGAAAGAAATTGTTGTACTGCACAGTTACTGTAGTCAAAGTATACCCTAAGCCTTGTATGAGCTACTGTACCTGGAGAATTCCAGCAGCAAAACATAAGGTACCCAGGCTTTGAGTTGTGGGGGAGGAATCCACAGAGAAAGCAAGCTCTGGCTCTTGCCATGGTAACTGCTGCCATGCAGCAATACTTTGAGTGTGCTGAGCCTCACTTCAACTTGCGTGCAGTCCAGGGCAACAGCCCCTACCTGGTCAGCCCATCTCTTTCCTGTCCTTCCCAAAGGAAAGCAGAACACCCTCAGATGGTCAGTCACAGCCCACACCACATGGCCTACTCCTCTCCCCCTCCTGAATAGAGACCCACAGCTACCAGCCTGTTTCTTCGAAGGAATAATTAACTGGTCTTATCTGCCCTCACCACATCCAAGCACCAGTCTGTGACAAACACCCTTGGCCCTACCTGTGTTTGGGCTATAGGTACTAACACTCCTCCCCCTACACCTGACTACTGCACCAGCTTCAAAGCTGATTTATTGTTGCTGCTGCTGAGTGAGGCCCTTGCCAGGCTGCTCCATGTGCCTGCACTGCTCCAATCCAACAGCCACAGTGAACATCACATACCTCTGAACTTGCTAGGGCAACACACAGACAGCAAAGGCACTTGTGACCAGAGTCCCCCAGTCCAAAGCATGTGTCAGGGTAGCACCCAAAGCCCAACACACTGGGACAGCTGTTGCTGCTACATTCTGGAGGGGCTCTGGCAGCTAAGGAAAGAGGAGAATGGGCTGAAGGCTGAACTCAATGGCTAGCAGGGCTCACTGCAGGGAACAACTTGCAGCAGGAGGCTGCTGCCTATGAAGAGCAGGATCCCATTGTTAGGTCTGATGGGCTGCCCCAGGACAGGGACACTTGGTCTTAAGGGGGTCATTTTATTGTTTCACTTCTCCAAATGTACAAAAAAAATTAGAAAATAACTGTACCCCCACCCCCTCCCAAACCACAAAACAAACCAGCCTGGAGAGCCCCACAACAGTGCAGCTAAGAGACGGCAGGAAATTAAACGTTACTAGATACAGCAGCTGGGGCCCCTCGGCCCACATGGCCACTGGCTCTCCACAGCCCAGAACTGGCCCCAGTCTGACCAGTGCTTCCCCAATTCACACAGAGCTCATCCTGACAAGGTGGCAAGTAGGTACTTTACAAATCCTCCTTCACCTTCTTCTTGGATTTCTTGGATTTCTCTTCCTCCTGCAGCACGGGAGTGTTGGTTGCCTCCCGCTTCAGGTAGCTGATGAAGTCACTCACTTCTCTGCCCCCCTGCAGAAAGCAGATAACAGTCAGGCAGGACCTGTACCCACCACAGGCTTCCCCTCTCCTCAGGGGGGTTCAGGTGCCAAGGCAGGAGACCCAGGTGACTGCAAGCAGACTTCTCCCCAGGACCTGCAGGACAGAGTACAACGCTCCCAGCAGGTACCATCAGGTGTGTTCCCAGGGTAACAGGACACAGTGCCACCCCCAACTCCAGAGAGGCTTGAGTACGATTTGAACACCTGGATGCTCTTCACTTCTTTACAAAGCATCAAAAACAGCAAAATACTCACCTCATACTTCTTTGGACTCTGCTTCTTGCCAGCTGGAGCAAAATAGATGGTGGGGAAACTGGAGAGAGAAGAAACACATGAGCTCCTGACATGCCTCAATTTCTATCAGACCAGCCCCAACTGAAGGGACTCACATCCCACACTGCCCTGGTTTAACACGGCAGAGCTTCAGTGGCTCTGAGGCACCAGGTGTGGCCTCCAATTGCCGGGCCACACCCATAGATCTGGCTGAGCTCACAGGTTCAAGTTTGCTAGCAGAACTGCTTTTGGAACAGCAAGCCTGGATTTGTTTTCACACCACCAGGAACAGAATCACAGCAGATTCCAAAGCAGCAGGACAGACCTCCAGGCAGGACACCAGAATCTTGGAGAAGCCAGGCAGATCAGTGTATTTTGTTTTCACTCTTGATTTCTCCACATCAAGCCATGGCCCAGCAGTCATCTAGCTATTGCCTAGCAACCCCCACACCCTTCCCCAGGAGGCTCTTTCAGTTCTTCAGTGCTGTGGCCAAGGTCAGACAGAGATGGACTCGTGCACTGACACGTGCTGTCACAGCAGTCACACCTACCCTCGGACTTCATAGGGAGAAGGCACATCATTGGCTGTAGCGTCCATTTTGGCAATGATGATATTGGGATCTTTGCTGAGCTGTGGGTAGAAAGAACCCATCAGTAACCAGTTCCAAAATCCAGGAACCCAGCAGTTAGCACAATCTGGGATAGTGGTGTCAGAGGACAGTGCACAGGGAACGCCACTTCACCAACCCTCACTAGATGGGAGACTATCATCACGCAGAGGGAAAAGACCCAAAAAGAAACTTGGGCAGTTGAGGCCAGTCACTGAATCAGGGAATATTCCTGTGCCCTAGCCAAGAACACAGACTAAATGTACCAGTGTGGTTGCTACCACAGATTCTGCTGCAAGCTATCTGCACCCCCCAGAGAGATCAAAACCTGTAGTCCTCAGGAAGGCACAATTATGCCCCATTATCACAGCAGCTAGAAATAACCTGCAGGATCCTTCAGTGCTGCAAAATTCTAGTTCACATTTGCAAGAGTCTCAGACTTACCTTCTCCCCCAGTTCTTTGTATTTGGGCTCCAGATTCTTGCAGTGGCCGCACCACGGTGCATAGAACTCTATCAGGACATCTTTGTCTTGTGCGTTAACAATTTCATCAAAGTTCTCAGCCACCACCACCTGTAAGGTTTGATCACACCAGTTATTTCCTTCTGAGTCAGAGATAAGGCTGTGATATGACATGCTCCACACACTCCACCCAAGCCTGGGTCTCCCACAGCTGCACAGCAAGCAGCAGAACAAAACATAGCACTCCTCACCTTCACCATGCAGGTAAAAACCTGCCCTAAGTTACCAGCACTATCTCCAAGTGAGGTCTGCATACGGTCTCCTTGTAGGAAGATAAAGCCATTTCTTTTTAATCCCAGCAAGCAATCAGCCTAGCAGGACTGGCTGAGGCCATCCCCATCCCCCCAGAAACATCTGTGAATCCTGTGACTTGCACTCCTGTACAAGGCACTCATCAAAAAGCCAGGCCAGGGAATGCTCTTACTCAGGGCAGAATTACCTGGGAGGATGAAGGGCAGGAATTATACCAGATCCCAATGATGAGATGAACATGGAGATCCCTAAAATAGTGCAGTCACAACCAACAGGAGGACCATGCCACTAGGGAGCACAAGCCAAGAGGGCAGGCCTTCGTGTAATCTCAGGAAATCTGGATGCTGCTGCACTCATGAAGCATGTAAGTGCTGTGGCCAAGCAGCAGCTACTATGCTGAGAGAAAAAAACAGAACCCAAGCTGCAAGCTGCATGTCTCCCATGCCTCAGAAAGCTGCAGTGGAACAAGGGAGTGAGTAATTCCTCTATCTATCACCACAGAGGCCTCTTGAGCTGTCACCATGCCACACTACCAGCAATTCACACAGGCACAGGAAGCTACTGCTGAGCAGTGTCTCTGCAGCCATAAGCAGCACTCACCTTTACGGGGCCATCGTTGCTTTCAGGGACAGGCTCTGATTTCAGGTACTTTTTCAAGTTTCCATCAAAGTAATCTTGCAGGAATCTCTCCAGAGCCTTTCCATCACGGCTAAAAGAAAAGTGATGTTACAGCCATCATCACACACACACAGGATTAGAGGGGGAAACTTTCAAGGCTTATTTAAGCTTCTTCCACCCACACAACAGATGCCACCTGCATCTCTGACAGCACCAGTCTGGGGCTGGCTTAGTAGACCCCAGAACAAGTGCAAGGATGTCCTTAAGGGCTCTGACAGGAGGCTGGATGCACATCCCATTCAAAGTTTTAGGCCTTCCAGGTTTTTTTTCAAAATCCTTCAGTTTTTTCTTCAAAATGAAAGGTACAACTATTTCCTCTGCCCTTTTTGCACCCTAATTCCTAACCAGACATTTCAGTACCTTGAATTAAATTCTCTCCCTTTGTATAACAGGAGGGGCTGGAAGAGAGCAGGAAAACACATGAGCAGGAGCCATTTTGACCCAGCACTTATTTCTTCCAGCTGGAACATCAAGCTTTCCTGTTTCCTCCAAGCCAACAAAGCTTGGAGGAAAGCTTCGTTAAATCACCTGGGTCAGAGACCTCTAGAGCAAAGTCCATCAAGTGACACCCACTACCACCAAGTTCAAGAACTCACGAGAACTCTTCTTGCATGACATATTTATCTCCTTTGGCAGTTCTGATGGCAACGACGGGGGCCTCGCCCACGCTGCTGTCCAGACCAAACTCAGAAAGCTCATGGCCAAAGGTTTTCCGACTAGCAACAGCGTAAGACAGTTTGTGGCCAGCGTCCAAGAACTTCTTTGCAATCATCATAACTCTGAGGGGAAAAAATAACAAACAAAACCACAAAGCATTATTTCTTGGAACATTTTCTTCCACGTGATGCAACACCCTTCAAGACGACGTGCACATCGGACTAGGAATTCAGTGGCACCAAGTGCTCTTCAGAGCCACATCTTGTAGAAATGGTGCTGAGAAGCAGACCAGTAAGCTTGTGCCTGTGGTGACTGAGGCAAGCGTTGTGTGTTTCCATGCTCCACCTGCGTGACCCCAGGGTCTCAGGCACGAAGGGCAGAATTGCACACCACCGCACTGAGGCAGTTTGGGGGTAAGGTCTAAATCCCTAAGGACCAGGGATCCAAGAGCAATCACGCAGGGTTTCAGAGGACTGCCACCCGAGCTATGGAACCACAGCAAGACAGGAACAGTCCGAGGCTGATTTACCCCCCCCCACTCCCACCTGTTGCGCCAGTAGTTGGATCCCTTCGCATTCTTCTCATAGTCAACATCGTAGTATGCCACCAGCAAGTCCTTGCCCTGGATCAAGTCTTTGTTGTCTTCAGTCATGTGTGGGCAGATGCCAAAGCTGTCAACGAGAGAAGTATTAGCAGAGTCCATTACCCCAGAATGGGCTTGACACAGCACACTTGCTTCCCACCTGGGAGCGTTAAATGCCAGTGACTGATCAGGCCTCAGGAAGAAACACTTTGCTCATTCTTGTACCAGATTATTCTGAGTCAAATCTCCGTCTCCAGCCACATCAGTGGCTAGAGCTGACTCAAGTAAGGCCAAAGCTAGCACAGGTTCAGTTTCTAAATAGAATCATGGTTAGAATATGGAGAGTGCAGGCCAACAGCCAGGCTGGGATTTCAAGAAGGTGTCCCCAAAGGGAAGCAGTGCCAAGACATGCAGCAAGAAGTGGCAGCAATGCCAGCTGGGAAAATAAGCTCTGACAGGGACAAAGCCAACTGGGGCCAGTCTGTCACATTTGCTGGTGAGGAATCACTCACATGTTCTCCTGGATGAATTTCTTAATCTTTCCACTGGTGATTTTGTCTTCTGGATACTTGACAGAGCTCTCCTCAAACTTGTTGGTCAGGCGTGGAGGACGGAATAAGACTACACCTCTGCAGGGAAGCAAGTATTGTGAATTAGTTCAAAGTGTCCCTCAGAGTCCAAGGACAGCAGGCAGATGAGGCAAGAACCCAATCTCCATTGGCAATCCCCACTCATGTATTAGGTGTACCTGTCAGAGCCTTCTCCATGATTCAGACAGGCCACAATGAGAAACAAAACTCTCGCTGTAACAAGGAATATGGAAGCAAAATGTCTCTGTTGAGATACTTTCCCCCCAGAGGCAGATACGAATGCTTCAGAGCCTGTAACCATTTACACCTTCCTATCTCAATTCAAAAGAAACACCACTGTCAGTCGGGGAAGAAACCACACCTTAAGCTATGTTTAGAAAGTGAAACCAGTTAACAACTGGCATCCACGAATTTTTTCCAAATGCCTCAACAACAAGGAATCTTTGTATTAAGTAACTTACTCTCCATCTTCCCTGTACTTCTGCACCAGCTGCTCCTCGGTGGTGTGTGCAAAGCGGTAGTTATCCCTGAGGCTGTTGGCTGCTTTCATGAACTCCGAGTAAGCATCCCCAGATGCATCACCAAAGAAGCCTGCAGCAGAAAGGCAGACCATGACCTCAAACCAAGCCAGCTGTGGACCCTCTGCAGCTCTCAGCATTTTTCTCTACAATGCACTGGGATCAGTCCTGAATCCAGTCCTCCAATGCATTTTGAGGCCTTTACCTTCAACAGCTTCTCTCCCATTTTTTGGAACCTCCTTGCACCCCCTCCTTTCCAGCAGCAGAAAGTTACTCAGGAGAAGCCCAACTTGGTCATTCAGCCAAGGACAATTGTCCCCTGAACACCCAGACATCCACTGGTGACTGTGTAACAGCCACCACTGGCACTTAGTAAGTTTAGGAATGCTGATTAATGCTCATGAGGTTATACCTACAAGATGGCACCGATCTGCATCATCTGCTGTTGTCACATGTAACCACAGACACATCACCTGATGCCAACAGCCCTCCGATGCCACCAGAGCAACAAATGCACCTTCCAACAACCCAAAGCTACCTGTTGTCAGCACTGAAGAAAGCAACAACCTTTGGAAAAGATATACTACAGTGCCAGGGGAGCCAACAAAGCCAGACGGCCAGGAAAAAAAAAGAAAAAAAAGAAAAAAGTTTGGAAGGAATACCCAGAGGTCCTCAAGTCCAATCTCCTGCTTGAAGTGGGACCAGCCGCAGTCAGACTAGGTTGCTCAGAGCTTTGTCCAACTAAGTTGTGAAAATCTCTCAGGCTGAATGTTTTAAAATCCCTCTGGAGACATGTTCTAGGGCTTTATTGTTCTCATTACCAGCAGTGTTTTTGTTCATGTCCCTCTGGAATTTCTTTTGCTACAGCCTGTGGTACTGCCTCTGATCTTTCCACACAAGCTCCCAGAGCCCAGCGCCCGCTCATTCCACGATGCACTACCTCTACTCACCCACGACAGAAGCATCTTTATCGCCAATGAACTTCTCAAACTCGGCCACAGAACTGAGAGCCACTGAAGCAGGTCCCGCCTGTTTCTTGAGATGGCTGACAATCCCATCTTGAAAGATTAGTAAAATAATTAAAGGGATCAATACCAAGTTCCACAACACATTTCTCAAGCTTCCTAAGCTAAAAATTGTTTCCGCAGAATCCATACACATCTCCCATAAAATTAATATGTGAACTGAAGGACTGCTGCCATCAGCTTCACAGAGGAACTTTCTAGCAACCTGGAAACTAGGAGCTAATATGGAAACCTTCACCTTTAAAGGAGAGCTTTAAGGGAAGATAAACATCCCAGGCTTTGTCAGCACAGAGTTCTGGAAACAGTAAGGGGTTGGGGGGTGTATGTGTAGGTGGGAACCTTCTCTGAATCCCTGAACACTAGGCTGTCACATGCGGGCCTGCCTCTTGCAGCAGTTCAGCAAGCCAGATGCTGCCAGCCAGCTCTTACCTGCTGTTCTGGGCCCATCATAGGTCCCTGCCTCTTCTCCATCTCGAAAAATCTTTAATGTGGGATATCCACTGACTCCATACTTGTTACAGGTGTTGGAGTTTGCTGTACAGTCAACCTGAAGGAAAAGAAACCTTGCTACTCAGACTGAGATCCAGCCCTAACACACCCAACCCAGCCAAGGGACTAGAGGGATCTGTCACACACCACCTGGTGCTGGACAGCCCAGACTGGGAAAGAGGTATAAGGTGAAGCCCAGAAAAATATTTGAGAAAACACTGGAAAGACTAAATGGTTTCAAGTTTGACCAGACTACACACCAAACAAAATACTAGAAAGGATAGCTTCTTGCAATCAATGACAAGGAATTTCTCAGCACCTCGTCAATCCTAGAGCTCATATAACACCTGAAGAAAACAGGCTGACCTGACCAGGACACCATGGTGCCGAGACACCATGCCACTTCCCATAAAGGAAGAGATCGACTGTGATTTGCAAAAACTCTACAAGTTTTGCGGCAGAAAAGAAAGCTCTGGTCAGCAAGCCTCAATGGGTATGTGAAGCACGGTGCTCGCTCTCAGCCTCATCACACAGCTCAGGGCAGGCCTATTTCCCCGGCTGGGGCGAGCGCTCGCACACGGTTTACACATCAGCTGCGCGGCTGCGGCCCTGCAAGGATCGGCTTCCAGATTATTTCAGGGCTCCAAGGCATCAAAGAAACGACGCCCGTCGAACCTGAAGAGCAGAAGTCCGGTCGCCGGCCGCCCCCGTGTCGGCCCCAACGCGGGACCCTGTGCTCACCTTCACTAGAGGCACGATCCCCTTCAGCCGGGTCGCGGCCGATTCGTACTCCGGCGCCAACCGCTTGCAGTGCCCGCACCTAGGGACACGGAAGGGAGTCAGACCGGCCGAGTACCCGTCTCGGCCCACCCCCGGGCCCCCCGCTCCCAGCGGCCTCTCACCAGGGCGCGAAGAACTCCACGAGCACCAGCCCCGGGCGCTCGGCCAGGCCACTCTCGAAATCGGCATCGCTGAGCTCTATCACGTCGGAGGCACGAGCGCCGAGGGCGAGCAGCAGGAACAGCAGCAGCGCGGCAGGCAGAGCCCGCGGCGCGGGCCGGGGCGCGAACATGACGGCGGGCGCGGCGGGTCCGGCAGGTCCGGGAGCGGCGGGTCCGGGAGCGGCAGCTGATGAAGCGCCGGGGCCGCAGCCGGAAGTCCCGCCCCCGCACCCGGATCTGCCGTGTGGCAGCTCCTGATTGGGCGTTACGTGACGCGGGCGCCGGCCAATGGCCTGCCGGCGGCGGGGGCGGGGTCTCGGCAGCCGGGCCCGCCCCTCCGCCTCGTCGCCGCCCGTTCTCGACGCTACTCGGGCCGCCGCG
>VZRQ01002448.1:105220-118752 GCA_013397975.1 Machaerirhynchus nigripectus
TCGACGCTCCTCGGGCCGCGGCGGGGGCGGGTCTCGTCCTCGATCCACCGTGCAGTCCCCTCCCACCGCCCCGGCTCGCTGTGTCCCGCCGAACGCAGCGACTGCCCTTGCTCCGGCCGGGACCTGGGACCACGGAGGTTCCCCGGGGCCGCGCGCTGCCGAGTCCGCTGTCGGTCTCCGGGGGCTTCGCTGACCTGATGGATTTGGATTAACCCCGCCGTGACCACAACGTGTGTATCGCGCAGTGCCGAGCCAGCGGTGACACGTGCCCAGCACATTCCGCACGACAGCGCTCGGCTCGCTGCAGGCTCGCCTGCTGGACTCACCGCAACCCCGCATTTTCGCCCACCACCCCTCACGCTCCGGCCGTGGGGCAGTCCGACGTTCCCCTAGCCCCGAGCCAAACCCGGGAGCGGGTCTTTTCCCTGTAACCCCATCGGTCGGCATTTGCACCTTCTGCTGGAGTCTGCGGTCGGAAGGACCCTCGGCTATGCTGTCCCTGCCGGGGTGCTCGGCTCGCCCCCAGCTTTGACCAGGCACAGCCTGCCCCAACTCGTGCCCCCTTGCTCCGGTACCGCCAGGGCCTGGGGGTGTCCCTGCACAAAACCCCGGTTCTCACCCTCCCAGCGCCACCTCCCTTTGCAGCACGCCGGGCAGCTCAGGTGGGCCTTGGGGAACAATGCATCAGTTTTCGGTACCCCCGTTTCCGCCTCATCCTCCGTTTCTCCTTAGAGCCCACATGCCCCTTCCCCGGCCTTGTCATCAGGTCTCTCCCGCTCGCTGCCGAGTTTTAGCAACTGCTCCCAGTATCCCCAGCGCTGATGACTGGGGCCAGCCGTCATCAGGTGCTCACCTCCGGCACGGGGACAGCCGGCTGGGCTGTTGGTGGCATTTTTGTCACCAATATAGAGCTGCAGCCGCCGGTCGGCCCCGGGGCTGCGGGAAGAACCCGTGCGACGTCTCTGACTTCATCGTCGCCACTCGTCCCGATACTGCGCGCCCCGGGGCCGGCAGGGGGCGCTGCCCACCGCCCCGGCAGCGCTGCCGGGGCCGGGACGTTCCTCTCCGGACAGCGTGGGGCAGGCAGGGTCCCCGGGCCGGGCAGTGTCCACAGCCCTGGGCAGTGCCCTGCCGCCCGGCTGCCTCCGCCCCGCCGGCTTCCCGTAATCGTTAATGCACAAGGTCGGCACCGTTTGCGGTGGTTGGGCTGGTGCCGGCCTCGGGTTAGAGCCCAGAACCGAGGCCAGCGGGAGTCAGCTCCGTCGCGCCCTCGGCGTCCGGTCCCGGCGGCAGAAGCGGCGTGAGCAGGCAGGGACAGGGTCCCGTGCCGGGGAAGTATCAGGTGTGTCACAACTCCGTCTCGGCGGTCTGAGGGACAGGGGTGTCTGGGGCTGCCAGTGTCGGAGGAAGGCTGGGAGCCGTAGCAAATGCGAGAGCGGCGGGGGCTGGAGCCGGGGTCCGGGGCCGTACTGCGGGAGCTGGCGGCGCGAGCCCTGCGGGACCTCGTCCATCTCCCTCTCGCTCGCTCCTGCTGCTCACAGGACGCAGAAATGGCTGCTTCCCTTCCCAGCCTGGGGATGCTGCATCTGCTGGTGCTGCGGGACCCCAACCCCGGTGAGAACGGCCCTTCGGGAGCACAACACAGCGGACAGATGCGTGCTCGAGGGCCGGTTCTGCTCCCTCATCTCTTGCCTACTCTAGAGCCGTTCCCCTCTACTGCGCGGGCCCAGGGAACGGCTCCCAGGGCAGACAACCGTTCCCAGGGTGGCTGCTCTGCACTCCCGGTAAGCTGGCCTCTCCCCGCAGGAACTGACTCGGGACAGACCGGTGCTGCGCTCCGACAACTCGTGCCCGTCCCCGTGTCCCGAGCCTGACCGCTACTGAGCAGCGACGTTCCGGCTGTGACATAGGCCCGGTACCAATGACGCGGTGGACCCCCGGTCCCCAGGCATAGCCCGCCTAAGAAGCTGTATCCTGCGGGGGCTCTGCCGGCGAGGAGGGCCGCCTTGACCTCGAGGAGCGCACGGGGTACAGCGGAACAGCTTTCCGGTCCCTCGCCCAGCCAGGGGCCGGTGAACGAACAGAGGGTCCCGGTGCGGCTAGCGCTCCCATTCTTCGGCTTATCCCACGGGTGGCCTCGCCCGGCGCCCCTGCCGCACTGGGAGCTTCGAGCTGGGCGGGCTGGGATGTGTGAGCGGGACACGAGTCCCGGACCATGCGGCTCTCCTCGGAGCGGCGTCCCGGGGCTGCGGGAGGCCCTGCTGCGGACGGCGGCGCTGGCATTGGGGGCCCCGCGCCCCGCTAGCGACGGGGCCCCCGCCCGCTCCCGGTGCCCACTGCCGCCTGACGGCCGCGCTCTTCCCGCAGGGACGCTGCCACAACTGCTGCTCTAGTGAGTCGGACCGCCGCACGGCCACGTCGTTCACCGGGAGCCTGATGAGTGCGGAGCTGCTGCGGCGGGGCGGCTCCGGCAGTGCGGCGGAAGGCCGCTCCCGGGGGCGGATTGGGATCGGACGTGAGCCCTGCTGGGTTCCCTGACAGGACGGGACGGGACAGGCAATGAGCCATGCCGGCTGCCCCAGCCATGGGCAGCGGGCCCCGGTCCACAGACACCGGCTCCTCTGGGCCGCACCGGATCAGCAGGTGTTGACCAAGTGCTCTCTACCTTTCAGGGGCTTCCGCCACAGTCTCAGCTGGGACGCCTGGGCTTGGCGGCCGGGGTGCTCCCTGCCCCGCCGCCTTTCCCCGGCGGCCTCCAGCCCCGTTCCCCGGGACGCAGCGGCCGTGCCCTGGGGCCAGGCCTCGCTCCTGCCGCCTGCACTGGAGGCTGTGTCCAACGACAGCGTCCCCGGGCTGCCGGGCGCCTCCAACTTCATCGTCTACCTCTACTGCAACCCGTTCAACAGCTTCTGGGGCTCCGGCCAGCGCCCGGGAGACCCGGGGGCCAACTGCGTCAACTGGTACCTATCTGCGGGTGAGGGGGGCTCGGCGTGGGTCTGCCGGGAGCGCGACCCAGCCCAGTTCAGTGCCACGGTCTGCAGCAACACCTCCCTGAGGTAGAACCCCGAGCCGCAGCAAGCCGTACTGGAGCGGCTCTTTGCCCACTCGGCTCGGGGTCTGCTGGGGGCCCAGCACCTGCCCACTGGGTGCATGTTGGGAGGGCGCCTGGAGCTGCCTCCTGGGAAGCCTCGTGCTCTCGGCCACCCAGCTCTGGGGCAGTGGGAGCCTTGAGATTCTGCCCACCAACCTCCGGGCGTGGCACTCTCAGCTGTGCGGCGGTCCCCAGCCCCGGGCACAGATGCCCAGTGCCTCAGAGCTTGGGAGCAGACCCCTGCCCCCCTGAGGGCCGGAACCTCTGGGTGTGGGGGAACCCCGATTTCTGGGTGCTGTGCAGGACTATGTGTCCCAGCTGCTTCCAGGAGCTGGTGTGCACCAACGCCTCTCTCCTGCAGCTGCTGGGGCATTCCCAGCCTGTGGCCAGGGTGCATTGCCTGGGTGCCCTGCCTGGGAGATGCTGCCTGCTGCAGCATCCCGCCTTCGTCCCCCAGGCTGGACACTGGAGTTCTGGCCAGCCCCGGCTACCTAACTGCTGGGGCTGTCCTCGCAGCTCTCATGGCACCGGGGGGAGGTTCCAGGCTGAGCCCCCCAACCCAAGGTACCTCCTGTGCCTGCTTGACCGCAGCCTGGTCCTGTCCAAACAAGAGGAGGCTGAACAGGTGGCCGGGGAGCAGCTGAGCGAGGCCATTCTCCTCTCCAGCCTCCTGGATAACAACTCCTTCTGGGACTTGCTGTGCATCCACAGGCGTCTGGTGAGCTGTGGGCCGGTACCTGGGATGGGAGCACAGGGCCTTGGCCAAGAGGGAGCTGCTGAGCTCCCCCCATTGAGTGGGGCAGTGCTGGGGCAGCAAGCGAGGGCCTCCCCAGGTGCAGGACAGCAGTTGGGGTGACAGCAGGGAGCCCTCCCACTGGCTGTGGGCTTGGGCCAGGGTGCAGGCCACAGTTCTTGTGCAGTGGCAGCCATGGTGGGAGCAGGACTGGTGCATGTGCTCTGCTCAGCCACCAGTGGTTGGGAGCGGCCAGCCCCAGGCTGCGGGGCAGAGCTCTGCCTGGCTGAAGACTCCCCTTTGTCCCTGCGTCCTTATCCTTGTAGCAAGGCTGCCACAGACCCACTGTGGGACATGGAGCAAAGAGCTCTGAGAGAAGATGTGGATTGCACAGGCAGTGCGATCTTGCTCTCTCCTGCAGCCTTTGCTCTGGGACCTGCTCCAGGACAGCGAGGGTGCTCCTCCCTTCAAGATCCTGGTGCAGGCACTGCCCATCCTGGATAGGCTGGCTACAGCCCGTCCACGATCCTGAGAAGCACGGGGCCCGCTGGCTCCTGCTCTCCCACTGCCAGGGTGCTCAGACACATTTCCCACAGGAGCACCTTCAGATGCCAGAGGAGACCTCTCAGGGTCTGCTGCTCAGTGTGGAACCAGGGCGTCCTGGCCCTGCTGCGCTGCTCCTGGTCCCAGCTGCATGGGGAGGTGGCCAGGGTGGTTGGGATGGGGCAGGGGGTGCAGAGCCCATGTGAAGCCTTGTGATGGGGGGGAAATCCGAGCGGTGCCTCTGCAGGGGGACAGGGCGCTGGGAGGTCAGTGGGGTGGTGAGTACCGGGGTAAGAAGAAGCCTGAGCCACAGCTACAGCAGCGCACGTTTATGGGATCTGACCTGACGCATTGTGGGTAACAGGATGCAGCGACATGCTGGGCACAGAGATCGCACAAGCTACAGGGGGACCTGGGTCCCACAGCGCTGGCGCTGCCACAGTCCCACTCAGTGCCGGAACTGCGGCAGCGGCGAGGGGATGCGGATATCCTGCCCCTTCTCCAGCCGCCGCTCACAGTCGATCAGGTAGTTCACACCATCTATCACCAGCTGCACCAATTCCACCTGCACCAGGAGCACAGATACGGTGATTGAGGGACTGTCCTAGCAGGGCACTTGGCCAGTCCTGCTGCATGCAGGGTAGGCACTGCCACTCCCAGCACCCACATGCTGGCCCCAGCACGCGGCCCTGGGGCTGCATGGGCACCGTGGGCCTGTCATGCAGACATGTTCCAGAACCTCCCTCCCCAGCTCTGTCTGGCACCCACCTCTGACCTCCCCAGACGGTCCAGGTTGGAGATGTCAAAGATGCTGCCTTTGGCCGCAGTGTCCACACCACCCGTCCCACGCTTCTGTAGCCGGAGGTTCTCTAGGATCTTGGGGAAGCGGCTGTCCTGGTGCCCAGAGAAAATGTCAGTGCTCAGCAGGACCAGCAGCAAGGGAGTCAGGGCTCTGCAGCCAGATGCTCCCTGGGGCAGCACCCTGCTGCTCACAGGATTGTGTCAGTGGGTCACCAGCCCCATCCAGAGTCCTGCCCTGAGCAGACCCAGGCTGACACTTGGGACCTGGGCCTCTCCAGCCAGGAATTCAGGCAGGGGCTGGACCCTGTGCCTCCTGGGGGACCTTGAGCGTGGTCCAGGGCTGGGTCCCATGCTGTCCTGCACCTTTGTGACTGATCTCCCCATAGTCCTAGCCTGGCTCCCCACAAAACTGGCTGTGGTAATACCTTGCTGAGCAGTGGCAGCTTGATGTGGACACCTGCTCGCAGCCCCGTGCCCAGGTTAGAGGGGCAGGTCAGGATGTAACCCAGCCGCTCATTCCACATGAACTCCCAGCCTCGCTCCTGGATTAGCCGCTCCACCTGAATTAGAGGCACAAGCAGTCGTTCAGCCGTGGCCATGGAGCACCCAGTCCTGGCTGTGCGCAGAGGGCCAGCACCACAGGAGCCCTGCCTGCCCCTCTCTGCCTGTTTATGGGGCTGGCACAGCAGAAGATGTTGGACACTCACCTCCTTTAGGCCCCGACAGAACCGCTCAAAAACGCGCTTCATGTTGCCCCCCTTCTCCATGGAGATGACACGTGTGTGGTCCTCCTCGTTGATCCAGATCAAGAAGGTCTTCTGGTGGTTGTGCCTAGGGACAGGGCAGTGTTTGGCTGTGCTGGCAGCTTGCAGAAACCCCGTGCCCACTCAACTGTGCCCCTGCCACCATGGTGCCAGTGCTGCCCTTGGTTCCAGTGTGCTGACTGCACCACGGTGGACAGCCAGGAGATGCTCCTGGAGATGGGCCAGTGCCCATCCACATGCATCACTGCTGGCGATGGGAGCTGTCTCCAGTGCCTTGGGCACAGGGGGCCACCATCATGGTGGTGACCCAGCCTGGACTGGGGACAGGAGCATGGCTCCTGCACCATGCCGGCAGCGGGAGGGGGCTGTGAGGCATGGGGTGTGTGCTGGAGGGCTGGATTAGGTGCAGCTGGAGCTGGGGACCTTGTGTGCTCAGGAGGTGTTTTCCATATAAAGGCACGGTGTCAGCGAGGGTGGCACGGGCGGACGCGTGTGCCGGCTGTTGCTCTGCGGGAGTGTGGGATGTTGCATGGCTGTGCAGAGATGCTGGGAGGGAGCAGTAAGATGCGACTGTGGCAGGGTAGGTTTGGTGTCATGTGGAGTGTGCAGAAGCCAGGAGGAGTGCTGGGGATTGCCCAGGGAGCAGAAGGCGATTACAGGTTTTTGGCAGCCTTAGAGTGCAAGGTGCTACAGGATGGTGAGAGCAGGCAGGATAGACAGCTGCGACTGGCTCCACAGTCCCCCTTCCCAGTACCATGCTGTGGTTTGTATAGGGAACAGTAGACTGCTGACAGTGGGGCACAAGGAGCTCCCAGGTAAGGCCACAGAACCCATGGTGAGTACAGCCCAGGGGCACTGGTGCCACATGCCAGGGTCTGTGGTGTGGCAAACATGGGAAACGTGGGTGGCAGGGCTGAGATGGATGGAGCAGTAGCATTCCCCCCCCATCTCTGCCCTGTGCCAGATCCTCACCAGATCCCTCGGGCGTCAGGCCAGTCCCGAGCCATTCCTGCTGCTGTCAGGAGCGGGGACACCGGCTTGTCAAAGAGGAAGTGGTCCTGGAGGGAGACAGTTCATGGGCTCACCTGGGCTGCATGGCTGGAGCCAGGGCACCCTCACTGGTTCCAGTACTCCCTGTCTCACTGGTCCCGACTGCCATGCAGGAGATTCACCACGGCTCTCCCAGGCAGGAGCTGTTGCCTTCCTGGCCTGGGAGGCAGAAGGTTGCTGGTGCACAGCCCACCCTGTGCCAGGGGCTGATGGGGCATCAGCTGAGTGCCACAAGCCCACGTTCCTCTGGATATGGGCAGGGACATGGTGGCAAGAGTCAGAGGTGGCCATGAGCTGCTGGGGCTGAGTTCAGAGAGCTCCTGGCTCATGAGGGCTGAGCAGCACTGTGCTGTTGGGCTGCCTTGCTAGGGCAGGGGTCCTGGTTGCACAAGACAGCAGAGCTGCAAAAGGAGGATACAGCCTCCCAGAAAGGCAGTGCCAGGAAGGGGTCCTGCTCTGCATGCACCCGGTGGGGAGGGCTGGCCGGGAGCTGCACTGACTCACGTCAATGAGCTGCTGTTGCTCCTTCTCAGTCATCTCGCTGAGACGGTAGTACCGGCCCGCCAGGTCCCCGGTGAGGCCGTTCAGTGCATCCACAGTCACTTTCTCCACCTCCCGCCGCTCGGCACGGGTGCAGGCTGGCGGCAGGCTCAGGCCACGGATGCTGCGCCCAGTCCGGACCCGGGATGAGAGCACATAGCGCTCATCAAACTGGCCAAACTTTATCTGGAATAGACAGGAGCCACAGGGGGTTTATGGGGTGGCCGTGGTGCTGGCAGGGCCCTACCCCAAAGGCCCAAGGAAGGACACCCGCGTGCAGCACCACTGTCCAGCTTCTGCACCTTTGTGGCATCCAGGTCTGTTGGGTGCTTCATGGTGCGGGGGTTGTATCCATTGTGCCGCTCCTGAATCACAGGGTCAAACAGGTCGGCAAACACCTGAAAGCAAGTGGGACAGTGTAAAGCAGACCCAGTGCTTCATGAAGCCCCTGCCACAAGCCCGGCAGGGCCACACTGCCAGCGTGGGGGACAGTGTGTCCTGCAGTGCAACAGCAATCCACAGGGCAAGTGGAGCAGGAGGCTGCAGGGCTCCAGGAACAACTGCTCCAAAGGAGCCCTGTGTCCTGCAGAAACACGTGGAGACTTTCCAGGAGCCTCTCCAGCTGCTCAGGCTGAGCAAGAGGAGGCGGGCAGTAATGCCCCAGGCTGCTGGTTGTACCATGGGTCCTGGGACTCCTCTGGCTGCTGCAGGCAAGGCTCTGGCTGCCACTCACCTCATAGGTCTCTTCATCACCAGCTACGATGCCCACAGTCTTGATGAAGGGGTGGCCAGGGTTGTCGACTCCGGTCTGAATGCACTGGTCCAAAGTCCAGCCGTTTGGGGTTGCCTTGTCACAGAGCTTGGCGTAGAGGCTTGGCGTCAGGTTGCTGGCCATGCAGTTGTTGTGCTTCCGCAGGTCGGGGTACTCAGCGCTGTGGGAGACACCAATGAGTCCTCTGGGGCCAGAGGACCCCAGCACTTGTGCCTGTGCTCCACAGAGACTCTTGGTGCAGGTATGGGCAGGGGAGCTCGGGGAGGGGTCAAATGCTCTGCTTGTCCACAACAGCTGGGAGCAGGGAGGCAGTTACAGGTGGTGCACGGTGAGGGCAGGGAGCAGCCCAAGCCAAGGGCTGGCACTGAACCAAGACAAAAGTCCACAAGCAAATCTGGACCAGTCCTTAGGGAGTGGCTCCTTATCAAACACGCAGCAGGGCCCCAGGGTGGGAGAACCTGCCAGGTGAGCACTGGGGCCATGTGAGCCCATCCCCACACTGAGCTGCCAGGGCAGCTGGGCTGCAGAGTGAGGGTCCCACTCCCCTTATCCTCCCTGGGGCTGCCCTGATGCCAGCTCAGACGGAAGGGGGCTGCTCCCTGTCTGTTGATGCAGTGTGTAGGGGAGGCAGGGCATGAAGTCTGCGGGGCCCTGGCTTGCTTGACCCCTGGACACCCTGCGCCTCTGCCCCCCGGATGCTGCGGGGCAGGAGATTGGCTGACCCTGATCTGCAGCCGGTGGGAACCGCACAGTCCCAATGCAGTTTATTGTATTAGGGGGATGCTTGCCTCTAATCAGCTTAGTGGGAGGCTGTCCCTTGACCTCATTCCCACTTTAGACAGGCTTTGTACTTGTTCTGCGCTTACGGGGAGATTGGCGGGGCAGGACCCTGCCAGCGCTTGCCTTGGCCAAAGCTCTCTTGAGGGTGCCTCCACTCACCTTAGTGGGACACAACTGGCCCTTGTCAGCCCAGGACACCTGGCTGGTGGCTGGAAGGGGTCCTGCATCCCTGGGGACACCTGTCTCCCCTTCTGAGAGAGGCCTGCTTTGGGGGGTGACATATCTTGGGGGGGATCCATGTGGGAGAAAAGGTGCCTGGGCTAGTGCAGGTCTGGTTGTTGGGAGCAACAGTTGGACATCAGCACTAGCAGCAAGTTCTGGCAGCCCCCTGTGCTCAGCTCCTGCTCTTGGGCCGAGTGCTCACACTGGGCATTGGTTCTGGCTGCCAGCACCAATACTGTGCTGCAGTGCAGAGCCCTGTGGCTGCCACTGCCTCCTCCCCTGTGTCTGGAGGCCAAGGAATGTGGCCCTTCGCCCACAGCTTGGCTACTGCTCATGGCTTCCTGTGCTGTGCAGAAACAAAAGGAGGTAGGGCTCCGACTGCATCGTGTGGGGAAGCACTAGCAGCTCCTGCCTGGACCAGCCGAAGGAGGCATTTGCTCCAGACAAGAACTCATCCCAGGGCTGAGGGGGCTGAGGGCTGCTCCCAACCCACACACAGACCTGTGCCCTGATGAGATGATCCGGCTAAGAGGCTGATGTGGCGTGCATGGGACACAGCCTGCCCTGACTTCCCTCACTACTTCTGCCCTTGTCATCTGCTGGCCACTGTCTCCCCAGGGTGACACACTTGTAAAAAGCATTTGCTGATCAGAATGGGACACTTGGACAGTGCACTTCACTGCTCCAGCACGGGTCATGCTGCTCGGCATGCCAGGACCACTTGCTGTGCTTTCTACATGACAGAGGATGCCCAGGAGCAGTAGAGGTTCCTAAGGAAAGCCAGCTTACTGCCAGCAGGCAGGAGACTGCTATGGGTTGAAGCAAGCTGTCCGGCACAGCTGTCTACACCTTCCCTGACGTGTTCAGCATCCAAACCCTGAGACTCCAGGCTCTGCCTGCAGGTGCTGTGCCTGCTGCAGTGCTGACTGAGCACCTGGTTGGAGTGCACCCTCCCCTGAACAGCCTCAGACCACAGCCAGCAAATCAGGGCAACCTCTCTTCAGCCTTTCTAGAGCACCTGAACTCAGCTGGATGTTGCCAGGACCACCTAGGTAATGCCAGGGTGAAGGTCCTGAGCACCTGGCGCTGTGCTCACTGTGGTGCCACAGAGCCAGTGGGGGAGGCTGTGTCCAGGCTGGCACTGGAGGGCTCTGGCAATGGCACTACACTCCCACCATGTGCTCAGGGTGTCCAGGGGTCTTCTGTCATAATGTCAAGATGATGTTGCACTTGGGCTGCTTTGACCCCTTGGTTTTGGTCCCCAAGGCTGGTTTTAAAATTATTACCCTTTCAGCACCATATATTTTGTTCCCACAGATAAAATTTTTGTTTTGTGCCACAGCACTGAGTGATATCTTAAAGGTCTTTTCCAACCTCAATGATTCCATGATTCCACAGTTCTGTGGTATTGTGGGCTCCTGCCCGGCTGCAGAGGCTGGCAGTGTGGATGTCTGCCAGGAGTGCAACTCGGCACTGCCGCCCACGCTGTCCTGTGCTCACCTCAGTCTGCTGTCCTGCCCATGACCTCCGGGTGCAGCTGCCCGCAGCAGCCGCCCTCTCTGCCCTTGTGCAAGCAGGTGCCTCACCCCAGAGCAGACCTGCTCAGCAGCCAGGAGGGATTATTAGCCCGTCGTCTACTGACTAGGCAGCTTCTCCAGAAGTGACAGCCACCTGCACCTTCCCACAGCTCTTCACCTCTAATCTGGCAGCCTCCAGTGCCCTTCCTGGCATCACCAGCTTGCGGTGGGTGCCCAGGCAGTCCCAGCCGCACATGGCCTCTGGAGAGGCATGGGGGTGCGTGGTGAGCAGCAGACCCTGTGTGGCAGCATGGAACTGGGAGCTGGCAGATTGCTGCAGGCAGCCAAGCATGAGGCTTGGAGGAAGAGGGGGCTTGGGCTTTGTCTGGAGATGCTTTGGGAGGGAGCCCCAACATAGTGGCCCGAATGCAGTGCCATGCCTGTCACAGGACCCACCTGGCAGAAGGCACACAGTGCCCATGTCTCCTTGAGGTGGGAGTGCCTGTACCCTCCCAGCATGGCCATTCATACTACAGCGCTTCTGATAGGAGGCTGTGTAGTGTTGCTCAGACCCCTCAGGGCTGCTGCCAATGTCTCATTTTTTAAATTAAAGACTAAAGGGGCAAAATTCTCAGGTGAATCGGCTGCAGAGTGAGGGATTGTGGCTCACCCCTGGGACTCTGTCCCCGCGGCAACCAAGTGTCAGCACTGTCATAAAACCATTCCCAGCTGAACAGAACCCCCCAGAAGGCTCATTTTAGAGCTTCTCAGCCACGGCATCACCTTGATTTCATCCCCTCCTGACCTGATGTCTGTGTCTCTGCAGTTGGAAAACACCCCCCTCTTGGGAGGTAAATAATCTATAACATCCGGCCTTTGTCATTCTATGAAATCACTCAATTTCTGTCTCCAACTTTCTGTAGCTTGCCAGAGCCCCGGTGCCGGCTCCTTGCCAGCCCTCCACATGCACAGGGCTCCCAGCCTGCAATGCAGCACCACGACACACCGCTCTGACTGTCGGCATTTGGTGCAGGGATGGCAGCAGCTGCTGGTGTTCGGAGCAGCAACGTGCTGCCTCCTTCCCACCCTGCTCCTTCCCTGTGCACAGTCTCTGCTGGCATTGGGATGGGCAGGAAAACTCAGTCCTCATTTTCCTGGCCCACCTCTAGGATGTGCTAAGCCAAGCAGCTGTTACCAGCATAAGGACTAGCTGGTGGCCACCATGTCCCTCTCCCCTTCTGGCCCTGGCCCCATTCCTACTCTGCCTAGACCTTGTGAGACACAGGCAGTTACTGCGCCCAGTCCTGTCTGGTGCCGTGCCCCTCTATGCTCCTCAGAGCTGGCAGCACAAACACTGGGCAGGACCAGCCTCCGTCTCCTCCAGCCCCACTTGCCACGGCAAGCAATGGTGAGCGGAACTATGGGAGTATGAGGCACCTGGCCCTCCTGGCCCAACTGGGCTCCCTGGGGCAGCAAAGAGCAGTTTGGAGGGGAGTGACGTGAGAGCTTCTGGTCTAGAGCTTGAACCTTAGCATTGTGCTGCAGCTGTGACACTTATCTGGCTTAAGGGATCAGG
The DNA here is from genome assembly GCA_013397975.1 of Machaerirhynchus nigripectus. Classification (NCBI taxonomy): domain Eukaryota; kingdom Metazoa; phylum Chordata; class Aves; order Passeriformes; family Dicruridae; genus Machaerirhynchus; species Machaerirhynchus nigripectus. Next base: position 117,610 of record VZRQ01002448.1, read on the forward strand.
CACCGGGTGTGCAAATAGGGCCAGGGCTCTTTCAGAGCCAGCATTACCTCAAAAGCACCCCTAAGCCGGACTGTGGCCATGTATGCGTCCACTTGGCTCGGCTCAACTCTGTGCCTGCCTCCCAGAAGTCCTGATTGCACATCTCATTGTCATCCAAAATCTACCCATGGGGCTGCTTGCTCAGCACCCACGGGCCCCTCCAGTTCTCCCTTTAAAAACTGGCCCAGAGAGGGAAGAGCCAGGACCTGCCAGCAAAGCTTTTCTTTTCAATAGAGGAGTCCCTGTCCCAAAGGCAGGCACGTGGGAAGGCTGGTACAGCCAGATGAGGTCGGGCCAGGGGCTGCTCTGACACCGGCTCCCACAGTCAGCGATCCTGGGTGTTCTGCCAGCAGGACAAAATGGACCCTTTGCTCCATCCTGTTCCTACCAGGACATTGGCAAAGTCTCCCTGGCTTCTGTTGGGCGGAGCCTGGGGTATGTCCTCACCGGCACTGGCGGTCCCAGCAGTGCTGCCTCCCAGGCTGGCCCGTCTTCCAAACAACCCCCATCTCTGCCCTTCCCGGTCATCCCGGGAAGTCCCCCGGCACCCCAATCCAACTACCAAGCATTTGTCCCCCTCTCGCTGTTGCATGCCCCCGGCTGCAACGGCTTGTCCTGGAACTCCGGGACCACCCAGGGCAGCTGGCAGCTCCGGGGCTCCCTGCCCGGACTGCAGCAACCAGAGCCAGCCCCCGGACTCGGGAATGTGCCCGGAGCAGCCCCCGCAGTCCTCACAGCTCCTGTCAGCGCGGGTCCCGTGAAGGGGGCCCGCGGCAACCCCGACGAACCCCGGAGAGCCGGGACCCGCGCTCTCTGGTCCCCGCGGGACCGCGCCCGGGGCGCGGCTGTGCCGGTGTCCTTGTGCGCGGGGACGGCGGGGCGGATCCGTCCAACACGGCTGAACCCCTGCGGCCGCCCGGTCCCCCTCGTCGCCCGGGGCCCTGGGGCCGGCACGGGTTTGGTTCACGGGCCTCCCGGTCCTTCCCGCCATGGACGAGCAGCGTCCATCGCGCCGCCCCCATGAGCTGCTCCGGGACCCGCAGCCCAGGCTCGAGCCGGGGGGCGGCCCCCGCGCCCTCCCCCGGTGCCGGTGCCGCATGAATC